>JBBPPG010000172.1:0-40676 GCA_038091855.1 Leccinellum luteum | reverse complement strand
CGGCTAGCGCAAGTATAGCTCATATAGTCTCTAGTCGGACAACAGGTGAGAATGTTTCATTATAGTCCATGCCAGGTATTTGACTGAACCTTTTTGCAACCAGACGTGCCTTATATTTCTGAAGATTCCCTTCCTTATCGTACTTCCGTATGAATATCCATTTATTTTTGATGGGTTTTCTATCTTTGGGTGCATCTGTGAGTTCCCATGTGCCCATTTTCTTTAGCGTTTCTAATTCGGTCTGTATAGCCTTCTCCCATTCAGGCCATTCAGGTGATCTCATTGCCTCATGCAATGTTTTGGGGTCTCTGCCGCTGATGTTCATTTCACTGAACGCATTGTAGACTGCAGCGGCGGCCCTTGCTGCTGATTCCTGATGATCTTGTAAGTCCTCCTCGTCAGGATTGGGTTCGGGCGCAAGATCAGGTATGTCCGTGTCCTCTTCCTGATCTTGGTCATCTCGCTGACGTTTATGCTTTTGGTGGTCCTCGATGTGGTTGTGTTCTTCTCGTTTACGCTTATCTCCCGTTTGAGAGGCGTCGACGGGGGGTTTGGCTTGATCGTTCCGCTCCCCCTCAAATCGACTGTCGAGCGCATCTGGAACGGGCCATCGGTAATTCCGAGAAACCTTGATGGTGTTGTGTTTCTGATCAAAATAATAGATTCCTTTGGGGCCGTCAGCGTGTCCCACAAAGATATGTTTGCGTGCCTGTGATTCAAGTTTAGAGGGATTTAGGTCCTCATTAAGGACCCATACGGCGCAACCAAATTCCTGTATCGTGGAGACGTCAGGTCGGCGACCAGTCCATTTTTGATAGGGCATCATATCCGGGATCGCGCGGGTGTACGCTCAGTTACGCACGTATGTAGCGTGCTGCATAGCCTCCGGCCATAGCTCTTGAGGTAAGGAATGGGCAAGTATCATAGCCCTGCCGAGCTCAACAACTGTTCTATTCCAGCGTTCAGCAATACCGTTCTGTTCCGGCGTGTGCGGCGCGGTAGTCTGGACTTCTAGTCCACGATCCAGGCACCAGGAGCGCAGATCCTTATTGATATACTCGCGGCCGTTATCTGCACGGACCGCTTTCGGGACAAGGTGATGTTGTCTCTCTATATATGTCAAATACTGTTTGACTTTCTCACTCGTTTCGTCCTTCGTGATCATGAAGGCAATAGTGACGTGTCGCGTGGCATCGTCAACAAATGAAATATAGTACCGGTATTTTCTTATTGATGGGACACGAGCGGGTCCCCACACATCTGTGTGCGTTAGCTCGCCGGGTGCGCGCGTCCGGCGGCTTGCCTGTTTAGGCACTGGTTCTCGAGTAAGTTTTGATTTAATGCATGCCTCGCATTCTAATTCTTGCGGGCTGTCTTTAAGGGAAAATCCGTCGACAAGATTCTTCCCATGTAAGGTTCGTAGTCCAGCAATGCCGATGTGGCCTAGACGGCGGTGCCATTCCGCCCAGGTCCAACTTCTTTTAACTTTGAGTGTAAGTTGTGCGCTGTGTGGGAGCTCAGTTCGCGAGTCCAAATAATATAGTCGCTTGTGCAAGTTGGCAATGCCAATTTCTGTATTGTGCGCATCGTATATATGCATTTGACCTGCTTTACACTCGAATCGTCCACCTGCCGCGTCGATACGTCCCAGGGAGAATAAGTTATCTCGGGCCTCGGGAACATGCAGAGTGTCTTGCAAACGGATTCGGTGTTGTGTTTTGCCAATGCACGTTAAAATGACGACAGTGCCCTTACCTAGCACTGACACTGGCTTATCTCCGAGTCCAGTTACGGTACGTTCGGGTAGCGTAGTGTAGTTGCTAAAGGCATTCCGATGTGCGCATATGTGTGTGCTTGCACCTGAGTCTGCGATCCATGGATAACAAGAAAACGCGGCCTCGTCGGCCTCTCGCATTTCAGCGTCTGACATAGTTACATGGGCTACAAAGCTCTCGGCCATTTCTGTATCGCTGTCTATCGGACTCTCTACGGACGCGATGTTGGCACGTGCCTTTCCTTTGCCTTTGTCCGGAGGATTCTTAAATCCTTTGGCGACCCTACTGCTGCCCTTATTCAGCGGGTTCTTCCAACAGTCGGCATCCGTATGCCCGAATTTCCCGCAAATGCCGCATTTGGGTTTCCCCTTCCAGCGGCATCTGTCGGTGGTGTGGTTGGTCCGTCCGCAGATGCTGCATGGTCCCCGCTTTCTCTTGGAGCGGGTAGCGGATGCGGACGCGGTGGTGTATGCGGTTCCGGCTTCTTTTTCTTGTCGCCGTACATATTCCTCTGTGATGATAGAAACAAGCTCTGATACGGTCATGGTACTTGCCATGCCCCCTTTGCTTCCTGCGTGATAGCCAAGGTAGGCGGTAGTGAAACTTTCCCATGAGGCGGGGAGCGATCCGACCAGGATGGACTTGAACTCGTTGGCGTCGATTGCTTCTCCTCCGAGTGCCAAATGCTCGCGCGTGGTGCGGAGACGTTTGAGGTGAGCGGGGATGTCATCCTGCTCTTGCGCGTTTGTACCGTATAGAGTCTTCTTGTGAATAAGCTGCGTGAGGACGCCGTTTGGGGAATGAGTGGTCCTAAGAGAGGTCCACATCTTGGAGGCGGTATTGCAGCGAGCGAGATCCACGACCTGTTCATCGTCGATGGACAAGGTAATTAGCTCCTGCCCAAGGGAATCCTTTTCATCCCATTCGGTGGCCTTTACTGGGTCATTGTCCGGTCGCGGGGATGCATTGATGACGATATGATAAACTTTTCTCTGTCTAAAAATGGCAGTCATGCACAGCGCCCATGCGAGCCAGTTCTCCTCAGTAAGTTTGGTTACCTTGGGTGCACCTATGGACGGGGATGTTGTTGTGATGTGAAGAGCAGATGGTGCCAGTGCTGGTGGCTGCGCGGGAGCTGGTGCTGGTATGGTAGCTGATGATGGTGCCGGTGCGGATGATGGTGCTGGAGCTGATGATGGTGCCGATGTGGGAGCTGGCGCTCCTGGGGATGTGGACATGATGTGTGTCTCGTCTGTTCCAGGTCAGAGCGCAGGGCTCATAACCTGTTGCAGTGCGAGTGATGAGCGAGTAGCGTGGGAACTCTCAGTCGCACATTGAGTCTGGCGAGGATCAGACGAGAGTGAGGTGGGGACAGAGCGTATGGGTGCTCTCTTGCCTCTGTCCCCTATGGTTGGGCTTTCTTTTATAATAACACTACTCTATTGCTAGCATAATCAATATATTTGCGATGACTGATCATCTCCTCGAGGGGGTGATACCTATGATGAGGGGAGTCGTATGTGCGTCATCGGGTCACGTGCAGCTTGCCCTTTATTCGGTCCTAATGGACTTCTAACATAAATTATATGTGCATTCAATCGTATATACACATGTACAGTACTAGTATTATTTGTGTTTGACATCCCTCCCGTTTACTTTAATTTCTCGAATTTCAGACTGCTCGGACATTTCTGGTTTGTATTATTGTTTCTGAGTTTTGTCACTGGGAGCGGTAGGAGTCAGGACGCAGGCACGAGCGGAGCCAGTGCAACGTCTTCGGACAAGCGACACAAGTGAGGGGGGCATCGCTCAGTACCCCTTTCAGCGCTCCCGTCCGCCATGCCCTTCTTCCATCTCCCATTCCGGCGCCCCGCAGCTCGCTTCCCCTGAGGTTCGACTCGAACGCGCGCAGTCCCGATCACCGGTACACGCCGATCTACGAGGTGTTCCCAACCCATTCGCAATTCACGCCATATTTGACTCCCGTCCTAGGCCGGAGAGCGCTTGGATTCTTTTTTTTTTGCCTATTACCAGGTCGCTTCCGGCACGGCGACTACAACCAGCTCACCTTAAGCATCTCTAAATGGTGGGGATCGAGCTCCTCATTCTCAGCCGAATTCCTCTTTCCATCATTTTCCAGAACTTCCAATTGAATGTCTTCCATGATCCCGGAAGTTTTCCCAACTCCAAGCGGAACGAAGATTGTCTCTGTTCCAGAGGTGTGTGAGCGCCGTTGCACGCACCAAGCCCTAGATTGTGGTGAGGCAAGTAGATCACCCTTGTAATACTGACCAAGGAAGTCCGTGCTCCGCGAGCAACGTGGGTCGACCTCGTAGTCTGGGTTCACCAACTTCACCTTCTCTCTTCCACACCACCGTGCATCGTTTGTGTTTCGTCATGAACATTTTGGTGTGATTTTGTCAATAAGTCGCCTCAGTACCTCATCAATACAGAGACTGTCGGCCGTGAGTCTATTTCTCCTTCGTCGAGTGGTGTGCATTCATGACCTTGCCAACACCGTGGATTGATCGATTGGTATCCAAGTCCCACGTGGCGTGATCGACGACTGGATTTCTCAGCATCGGGACTTAGGACGCCTACTTTCCGTGTCTGATTTGATCTCGATGGCACTAAGTTAGAATTGGAGAACGGCCTCGACGTCCCGTTCGATAACCAGTTCGAGCTCGGACCGTGCCCAGGAAACGAAAGGATGAAGTAAAAAGTAAAACGAACACCAAAAAGCGGCAAGAGGAGAAAAAAAGAGCAAAACAAAACCGTATTGAAGACCTCAAAATAAAAGCCTCAGTGAACAGAACGCAAGTGCGTCGATGAAAGAACGAGGGTAAGAAAATTATAAGAACTTACAAGAAAACACCCCAGGTCGTCGCGAAGAAGAAAGAAAGAAACTCCGACTCGGACTCCCCATCACCCGCACCTTCCGGTAATTACCACAATCGTCAACTCCTCCTACTGCCCCAAGTCGCTTGTAAAACAACAAGTACGCACAAGATCATCCTGCTCCGGCGTCCCAAACCCTCGGGTCTCACGCACACGTCGGACACCGCGGAATAAGGATTGCGGAAGCGTGTCGATCGACGATCATCGGATGTACAACACAACCGTCTTCACTCTGGGTCGTCGCGCTACTCGAAGGCAAGGCGGGGACTCGGAGCTTCGGATCCCGCGGGCATTCTAATTTTCGAAAAGGGTCTTGGCAAGAACACAATCGATCAGCGGGTCCCATTTGCAATGATTGTCAACCCAGAATACATCCGCCGTCCAATTACGAGTTATCATGGTATACGAATTTCATCACCGGAGTATTCCTTCTCGAACTGTCACACTGTTGGAATATGCCATTCATGCGTTCGCGGATACCCCCAACGCCTGCGCTCTGGAAACATAAAAGACGGACGCGGGCAATGGGATGAACATCCAATCCCCCGCCTCCTTCATCGTCGTTACCAGTGCTAGTGATCTCCCGTCTTTATCTTCGTCTTCGCTTGGCTCGTCGTTCGATGCATGCCCCGTCTCTACACCGCCGTGCTCGGCGCTCGGCGATTTCGATGGGACTGTTGGGCTCGCCTGGTTGCCTGGTTCAGAGAACCTCGCGTGCCACTCAAACGCGCACCACGATCCATCGAACACAGTATTCAATGGCGGAGGGTAGGTCCTGATTTCGCGCGCCACCAGTCGACGTTGACACAGCGACGCCGGATAGACCCCAACGGGAGCCTGATTACAGCGGAGATCCATCTGGCGGGACGGGTCCCGGGTTACCAACCCTTGACTTCCGTCGCTCTGGACCCAAAGTACGTTGTGAAAGGGTCCCATTGCGTTCATTTGATACCCGTGTTTTCCCTTCGCGCTGACAACATCTAGGATTCGTTCCTGGCGCTGGTATGCGTTCTCGCGGCTGTCAAGCACTACGGGAGGCAAATGACGATGGTCAAGACATTCGACTTCCCAAAGGACAATCAGGATTCACTGATACGATCACATAGGACACCCTGCAGACCCTGGTGAGCACCGCTAGTCCGTTTGAGATGACGCACGCGCCTAATGACGACTCTCAGGCTGGAAACAGGCTTTGTGCTTTTGAATAGGTCCATCACCCAATCGCTCCGGATCAAGAGGTATCTGGAATCGCGATTGACCTCCAGGAAGGTAACTCAGGCGCCGCAATGAATCTTTTTTTCTGCAGCGAGTGGCGAGTCTGATCTATCATTGCCTTGACAACACTGGTCCGAAACGACAACTGGGAGCTAGTATGCTCGGAATAGTGGTGGTAGATTGTATCAGAGGAAGGACTTGTGACTAACATTTGTGACTGGCTGCCCACCGTCGACACGCGGAAATGCCCTCCTGGTGAATCTTGATTGGCGTGGGATCGCAAGGGGGCCAATTCTGGATGTAGGTTGTGGTCAATTGGGCGAATGTGGGTGGCAAAATGAACGGGCTACGCAAACAAGTTCGTATTTCTTTCCCGTACTTACAAATCACCCCGAATGTCGAAAAGAAAATATATATCAATCTCTGGCTATGTTACTTGTAAGTTACTGGTCTTGAGTACACGCCTGAATATTCTCGTGATCTTCCGTGACCGAATTGCTGATGAACAAGACTGATTCAGACACCCTGTCAATGCACCAAAGATCAATGTATCATACCCGTCCACCTCAAACACCTTTGCACCCTTCAATATTCCAATGATCAACATGATCGCAGCAAGTTGCGCTCGGCTCTCCGAAACCAAGCCTTCGTACACCGAAAACGCTTGGACGTACACCAAATGTTCACGAATTTTGTATTGCCGACAGAGCTTGATGCTCGAAGTAATGAGCGCAGGGAACGTGTATCGCATCCGTTCGCCTTCAGCCTAAAAGTGCTGACGTGTAATTGTCCGAGTTCGCCCCAAATGCGCGTGAGTTCTCGACAACCACCTCATCTCTCGACTCAAGAAATCCGGAAACCCACATCAAACTGCACGCCCAACGACTCAGCCCTAACAAATGCATCATCTGCGCAACCCACCCCTGCTCCACCGCCGTATCCTCCTTCTCCACCACATACGTTCCCTCTCTCCGTATCTTCTACTGGCCCACCGACGGCAGAAGCGTCCGTTTGATCGTTGATCAAAATGTGACACAGAACCAACACGCTTTCCATGTCCCCATGCGTGTCTCGATCACTGTTTTATTCTTTAGCACACTCGAGACGAGGCTGTGCGCGATAGAACGCCGCGTGGAAAGAGCTGTTGTATCAGGAACGGGACGTAACGCGGGATGGCGAGCACGGATTGGTACGAATCCCACCATTGGGGAAACGAGCAGCGCTGCGAGGTTCGCTACAGTTCGTTGGGCGTGAAGATCCGAGCTGGATCAGAACGGCATCGTGAGTTAGACATACTTCTCGGAATACCCGATTTTGTTGTGTCAAGCGGCTCAAGTCTGTCTCGGTAACAGCTGAGGGAGAGATTCGTGAGCGAGACCAAGAGCGCCGTGATGTCTTGTATTGACAAGTCCGGTCGGTCCTGCGACCACATCGTCAGAACGTCTATTCACTGCGGAAACGACAAAATAAGATGAGCACAAGCAGACCTTCTTAGTCGTATATGCGTACCTCGGAATATAAACAGCCAGAATCGTACTCTAATCGGATGGTTCGGACTTCGACCGTTTCAGCTCGCCCCAACCTTCATAATCAGAGCTCTGCTTATGTAACAATTGCCTAAACCGAGGCAAATCAATGCCACAGCGAACACTAATCTCTTCTTCGTTTATCTCCATATCCTGTTGTTAATCCAACCTGATTTCCTTCATAATCACACCTTGGAATCGGTTTGTAAGTACTAGTACTAGCACTTTTTTTTTTTCATGCTAAGTCCCTAACCTCCACCATGAGCGACGCCGGTACCGACTCCGAGTCAGAGAGCACCGCAGCCACTCAGGCTGCCAGCACGGAAACTCAAGAAGATATCAATATATTCACCCTCCGTGTACCTTCGGAGGTTGACACCATGTCGGTCAAACTAAAGGAGAGTGTCAAAGTGAGTCGAAATGTTACTATAGACTTATAATAGTACTTTAATCATCTGTGCAGAAAGTCAATATCACAATCCTTTCGCCCATCCTCCCGCGTAAACGCTCTGTTGCAATCCAGGCAACAAGTGACACAGAGTCAGAGAGTGAACCAGATGGTGTAGCTGTACCTTTGGTATGTTTGCTCATTCTTTATCTGTAATCTCGCTCACCATTATCAAGCGTTTCTCTAGTGATTGGGCGAGGGACAGGGTCATGGAAGTTACTGCTTCCCCCTCTAAAAAACGTCTTAGACGTTTCTAGTTCTTTTCTAGTACCCACGTAGTCCTTATTGCACCAAATTTTTGTACAACTTGAAGCCGCTTGCACAAACTCACGTGAGATCTATAAGTCGTGCACGACCTCCTTCTCTCGACCCTCATCGATCATCAAGATGGCTCCTCTCGTTCGCTGCAAGTGCCAAACTCACAAATGCAATGGAAAGCTAATTAATCCAAGCACGGCGCATGCTCACGAACGCAGCGATCTACGGCAGAAAACAATCGATGCGCAAACTCGCATTCAGCAAGCAGGCCGGACAAAATACTTCATACCATCTGCACAGCAGGATCAAGGCCCTGTATCGCGCTCAGTTCCAAGTGTCATCCATCCACCCCCTCAGCCGTTATCCCCTCATGTTGACTTCCACGATCCCCCTGCTACATCAGACTCTGCTGTTGAGCAGCAAATGCTCGACCACGGATCGCTTACCCGCGAAGACCTCGATATCATGACATTCGGGAGTGCCCTACCTAACTTAGGGCCTAATTTCCATAGCCCCGAAGCGCTTCTAATGGCTGTTGAGCATTTCACTGCATATAACGAGGCAACCACTGCGGGTGCACGCCGCCTAACCACGTACGAGGCCCATCGCTCCCCAGACAATTCTGAGGAACGTGCCTTCCAACGTCAATTGGATAGCCTTCTAGACAAGGCACGAGACCAACTAGAATCTGACCCACTTCCTCCAGACGACGTGGACTTGGACCTGGACACTTTGGACGATCAATTCCACATGGATGACCCCGACAATCCACCTGTGCCGGTCAATCTCCTGCAAGACGAAGACGTTCTGGACCCATTTGCTGTCGAAGATACCTTTCATTCAGACGATACAGACCTGTCCAACGTCCCAATCCATCTACTTACCATATACGCAGTTGTTTCCTGGCTCCATCTCCAGTTTCATCTCCCGCGCGTTGCTTGCAATGCCCTCCTCACAATCATCGGCTTAATTTTAGTTACAATCTCGCCGTCCACCATCTCACCCTTCGTTACCATCCAATCCAGCAACCACGTTCTCGGTCTCAACAAACCAATTGTCCTCCTTCCGGTGTGTCCAACTTGTCTGGAAGTCTATCCTCCAGCGGGCTCCCTCCACACTCAAGACACCTGCACCGGTTGTAACATCCCACTTTTCAAATCGGATCTCACTGCCCGAGGAAACATGCGCTCAGTCAAGATCCCCGTTCTCAAGTATCCTTACCTACCACTGTCAACACAGCTACGCTCGGTTCTCAAAATACCTGGCCTCGAGGCAGTCCTAGATCAATGGCGTCACAAGGATCGCATGGACGGTACATATACCGATATATTTGATGGTGATGTCTGCCGTACATACCTCAAGGCCCCGGACGGTCGCCTATTCTTCTCGAACCTCCCGCATGAGAAGGATGGCCCAAATGGTGAACTCCGGATTGGTGTCAACCTTGGTGTAGATTGGTACGTACATTATCCCCTTTTGTTGAAATTTATCTAACGGTCATTTGTTATCTAGGTTCTCTTATATCCGCAGTAACATCGCACCCTCTCATTCCTCTTGTCCGACATCATTCTCAATATGTAATCTCCCCCCAGAATACCGGTAAGTTGTCATTCTTACATCCTTGAAAAGCTCTCATTTACTCTTTATAGATATCGCACATCGAACTTAATGTGCACCAGCATACTCCCAGGACCGAAAGAACAGAATCCCGACCAAATACAGCGGTTTCTTCGGCCAATCGTCTCTGACCTATTACGACTGTGGAAACATGGTATCGTGGTTCCCACCAAGTCTTGTCCTCGAGGTATGTAATCTGTTTACATCGTCATGCCGGTCGAGCTATTTGAGTCGCTCGCAGGTCGTCTAGTGCGTGTCATCCTCGTGGCAGTCGTCTGCGATAAGCCAGCTGCACATAAAATTGGTGGTTTTGCTTCTCACTCTCACACCTACTTCTGTACCGTTTGCTGGATATCCATCCATGACAAGGGTAAACCCGAAGCATTTACCCAAGGAGGAAAGTCCATCAAATCCTCTGAGTCAGCTTTCTGCTTTTACTAACTACGTGATCAGCGTTCGCGACACGAACAAATGAAGAACATCGAGAATTGGGTGAACGTTATCAAAACATCACAGCACCAACTGCGCGCAAGAATTTTGTCAAGGAGTTTGCAACGCGGTATACACAGCTTTCTCGACTCCCGTACTTCGACATCGTCAAGCAAATTGTGATAGATCCTATGCACAATCTATTTCTTGGTAAGCCTGCTTTCCTCTGAGTCGCCTTCTAATATCTTGCTGCACTTTTTCATTTGCAGGGGTCATCAAGACGCATTTTTACAATATATGGGTTCAAAACAAAATTTTGCGAGCAAACCATGAGCTAGCAAAGCTTCATGAAATGCTTGCAGACGTAAGAATTTCTCTCCTTTCGTCAATTTGGTTTTCGCTCATCCAGTTCAAGTTTATTGTCCCGATCTCATGTGGGAAGTTACCAACAGATATAGGAACCCCTGCTGGCGGTTCCCTAACTGCCGACCAGTGGCTACTTCTATCTACTCTTTACGGACCGATTGTGGTGAGTTTTCATGCCTCCGAGTCTGTACATCCATATGGCAATAATCCCCTTCAGATTCCTCAGTTGTGGAGCGATTGTTTACCCAGTGACATGAGTGACGAGGTTCTTCGTCAGCGTGTCACGATGATCCAGCATATTGAGACTGAGAAGGAACGTGATGCAACTATGAAGGCTAACAACAAGTTGTCGCTACAAGCTGCTAAAAAGGTTAGCAAGGAAGCGTTTGAGGCCGAGAAGGCGCGAATAGCAAATGAGAAGCTCGCTGTGGCAGAGGCCAAGAAAAAAGCACAGCTCGAGGCTGCCATTGCGAGACAAGCAGAGAAACGTCGGAAACAAGCAGCCAAGAAGGCACAAAATGTAAGTAAGGGTTGGTTCGATTCTTGTACTCATTATTCTCTAGGCATTGAAGAAGTGCAAGGGGCCTGGAGGGTACCTGTCGACACCGCCGATGCTGGCCCAGGCCCATCTGATGGTCCATCCTCGGAGCCACAACTTGAAGAACCTCAGGCTGTTGAAGATGAAGGGAAGTTTGCGCTTCATCCGGACGACCCAGCAAACTTTCTTAAGATTTGTTCTGCCCTGAGGATACTAATACAGCGGAGACTTACTGATCATGACATCAAGAACGCTGAGCATCTCATTGAGGAATACAATAAAGAACTCATACAAGTACGTACTACTCAAACAGTGCTGACCCGGAACTGATTGATCTAGTTGTATGGCTCGTGTGTCATCAAACCCAATCACCACTACTCAACTCACGTCGGGTCCTGTGTCCGAAACTTCGGTCCTTTGCATGATTTCTGGACTTTCTTGTTTGAACGGCTCAACAAGGTTCTCAAGTCCTTCAAAACTAATAACCATGGTGGCGGCGAACTTGAGACGACGTTCTTTATGGAGTTTCAGCGGACATGTGAGATAGGGCGCTTGGTATGTACCATTTGCCACAAAGCTGAGTGAGCAGGCACCGGGCTTGGCTTCTCACTTTCGGTTCCTAGGCATATGTATTGAAACGGTATCCAAGCGAGTCGCTCGCCAACAAAGCAGCGGAGTGCATTCTCAAAGCATCCAAGGATGAACGTGGGACGGTAGCTGGTCTCGCAGCGATGTCTCAGGCACTTGATGACATACATGACGACGGTGTGGTCTTAGAAAGCTTTCCAGATGCAATACACTGATTAACAAGTTCTCTCTGTACTAGCCATCTGCTCGTACCAACTGAGTCCACGACATCACACGAAGGCCCTTCCATCCGACTCGTACCGTTTTCTGGCTCAAACCCTGTGTTTCCGCTTTCCTCAGACTCCAGTTCACTGTCGTCATCAGATTCCGCTAATCCCAAATAGCACACCCCTCAACTATAACGCAACCTTTTTCGACTATGTGATCGTAAACGGAAGACGCTATTATGCATCGCGCACCGTCGGAAGTAACCGATCATCTCTCGTTCATGTTATTATCCCCAAAACGCCACCTACTCATGCATTCGGGGAGATTTTAGAAATATTTCAGATTGATCAACCGGCACTTGACGATGATAAGACACGCGTGTTATGGTTTGCGCGTGCCCGCTGGTTCATGTCATGGGGAGGAGATTTAGATGGCGTATGGGCAGACTTGTAAGTACATATATTTCTGGATGCATACTAGCGGCGAGCGCTAACGTTCAAGCGCAGTGGGAAGACAGTCGGAGTTCGACTTTGGGAACTAGGAGAATTCCATGGAAACGAATCCCGACTCCCCCCGCTCATTGATCTTGATTGGATCCACAGTCCGCTCGCGTTGACAACGGTGTCCGTGGGTCCTGACAAACGAAAGGTTTGGGCCACAATAGACCTTGCCAAGGTACGTTTTTTGCAAGATATCTAGCAGTGCGCTCACAAACTTTGGTTTTACTAGTAACTACAGTCATTCCGCTCTCATTCGCTCGCTCCCTCAGGCTGGTCATCGTCAACATCACCTTCTTCAAGTTCATCACCATCATCGGCTTCATCTCCAGACTCGTCTACCGATCGTCTCCAATCATCCAACTCCTTCAAGTACTCAAGGTCACCCTGCATTACCTCATACTTACCCCCCTTTACTTCGTCATAGAATTTTGTAAGCCACGTTGGCTCTTGCAGATTTGGGTTTGGTGTTAGCGGTCTGAAGTTGAGATGGGCATCCTGCCATTTAGGGTCGACCATCGAGGAGAACGGCCGCGTTGCAATTGGTTTCTTGGAAGATTGTGGTGGCTTCTTGTACATCATTGACGGAGGTGCGTCCCAGACCGTTCTAACCACTTGCTTTGCAGTTTTGGTTGTCCGGCGTTTCTTTTGGGGGAGTTGACCTGTTCCAGTCGCACTACCAGCGGTTTGCGCTTCTCCGAGCGAACCTTGATTATGCTGATTCGTTTTTCCTCCAGCAACCCTGAATGCTAAGTGCCGCATAAAGGCAACATACTTCATGATGCACGGTGAGTTTAATTTCGTGGACATTCAAGCCGAATTATCCTGCTTACATTAGTCGACCTCCACCGCAGGCCCTGCCTCATTTCCGACCCCTTCCCAAAGCCCATTTGGTTTCGGCGGTTGCGTAATTCAGCATCCAGCTCGTCTTCGTCACACGTCAAGCTGTCTGAACAGAAATCGGTATCGATCATTGCCTGGGCACCCGTAAGTGAAGTCTCTTTCTCAAACTGATCGGCTGCCTTTCGACGTTTTGTTGCAGTCTGCAAATGCTCAGGAGACATGCCAGGAAATATGAATATCAGCAGCCGACTTACATATGAGCGGCGCCCTCTTCGGCGATTCTTAATATTCGACTGCACCAACTTCGCAGCCTTCTCAGGCACGGTGCGGTGAGTAAAACTCTTGTGGATATTTCTAAAGTAGGTTTTTGCACAATTACAAACAAGTTCCTCTTTGAAGTCTTCATCAGGGAGTTCGCCGCAATTTTTCTCTCGTAACGCCTATCTCGAGATCGTAAGTAAGGTTTTACTAGAGGTTTTTCCGTCTTACCTTCTCATTCTCAATGACCGCTTTGACAAGTGCCTCGAGGAAAGCTCTGTTCACACGCTCGCTCACGGAACCCTTAAAATTGGGATGCCAGATGTTCACGCCATCAACGACCTCGAAAGGTTCCCCGTTTTCCAACGGGTGAACCCCCAAAAACTCTTGAACGCGCCCCTCCTTATCCAATGTTTGCCATTCAATCCCACAAAATGACGCAAAGAGAGGATGAACGATGCGCTTTACAAGATTCGAAGGTAAGATGACCGGTAAAGTACTATGTCAGGGAAGAAAACTAACCTTCAGGGCGGGATGTTTATTACTTCCGTCCTTTGTAGGTTTTGGCTTCGAAACATCACCAACTTGTTCACGTAGCTGTGCAAGCTCGTTCCGTGTTGTGTCGAGTGCCTGGGTAAGCTCTTCCTGCGCATCCTTGAGGTCTCTATTGACCACTTCCTGATCCTGCGCAGCAATCACGAGACGCTTGACCTTTTCGGTCAACATCGAGAGTTCATTAGTCAAGACCGAGACCTCATCGCGTAGTGACGGTACGTCGATACTACTTTGTGAGCCGCGATGATAACCAGTGGCATGATGAGGGGGTACAGATCCATGACAGCTCTCCGAGCGGGACCCTGAATAGGATGAACGACTCGGATAATCATCAAACAGTGTCTCTGCTCTCTGGGTGATGCGAGGGGTGTCTTGATAATACGGAGCGCGGTTACCAAGGTACGGAGCCTGATTATGTTGTTGTGGAAACGGGTTTGAAAAACTGATAGAACTTGGATTTCCTGCAGGGCCGCCGGAATTTGACGTGCCGCACATCATACTAAATCCCTGCGGCTCGGGGAATGGCGAGTAATTCATATTTCCATCGTTGAACTGGAAAAGAGTGAGTACGTGATGCGTCTATCGAGGGGTACTAGCAACTAACCCCAAGTTGAAGGGACCCGCGTGTCTGTGAAGCGGACCGGTTGGCCATGAAGACATCGTCACGTACGACGGGAGCGTCAATATCGCCGTGTGGATTCTTCTCGGGTAGCAACTGAGGTTCGGATTGACGGTATGTCCCGCCGGTTTGACCAACCGCAGCCCCATCAAAATTGAACTGGTTGTCAGGGGCTGCTGGTGTCGGAGCACCTCCTGGGCGTCTCTGACTCTGGGGTGGACCCGAGTTGTACATGATGGAGGGTGGGGTGAAAGCGCAGGCGAGCGGGAGGATTTTTTTTGCCAGGTGGGGGGGGCCATTTTGGAAGCGGGCGGGCAGGGTATCCTATTTTCCTAATCAGAGCGATTGCGGATCTGCTTCCGACATGCAATAGACTTAATCCCACCATATTCAAGTTGGACTTGAGGTTTATTCAGAGTGGGATTAGATGCGTAGTAGGAGAGGATTGCAAAATCCATGGTCTGCTCTCGCTGATAGTCTAAGTGTGATTAACCTTCGATTTGGTTGTTCTTTCAGAATCTAATCTACGAAATCAAACTGTATAATCAAACTCAGACTAATGTTTGATTGCCCGTCTAAGTTGGACCTATTCCGCACAGATTACTTTTCCGTTTCCGCAGTGATTGTCCGTGCGTATCTCGTTGTTCCAAAAGAGGTCATACCACGGAACTTTCTCACAGGGATATCCTTTTCCTTTTCCGAGTCCTTGCTTCTTCCGACGAGACCCGTTCAATGTTCTTCTCCGACTCCTCCATAACACTATCCCGAGCATCAACCCCAGTGAAAACTGGTTATGCTGGATTCGGCATATTTATGTTTGGTCATATATTCGCCGAAATATTTATGACGCTCCATGTCCATTTATGCACCGGCATAATTAAGCCGATTATATCTGTGATTGTATGATAAGCGCATAGGTACGCATATAGCTTGTGTATGGGCCTAAGTCAAGTACCTACTACCGCTTAGTCCGAGTGAAAAGTCAATATGTCCAAATATCTCCCATTGTGATTGTATATGTCGGCATCTGATCTGATATGCTCGCCGTGTGTTTTCATTACCACGAGCCCCACAATACTAGCCTGATGCAGATGTACCACATACACAGCATAAATGAAAAGATACTTATGTCCTCATGTGATCATGTGATAGTAAGTGCATATAGCCAGTTCTGCATTTAACGACTCGGAATCATGTAAGTACTCATCGTCTGGCTTCCCATCTACTACTCGGTCATGCCTTTGCTCGCAGGGACATGGCACAGCAAATTCGTCGCCGAGATCCCCCTCAAACACGAAGAAATATACCGCTTCACATTTACCCCTGAGTTTCCAGGCCCTATGGTAAGCACTGCCATCTTCTCGTCCATTAGTAGCCATTACACACACTGTCATAGACTATTGAAATCAGGCCATCGCCTAGTTTCGAGCCGGCTGAAGAACTGCCGTGTTATCATAAAGCACATGCGCTCCGCGAGGCGATTCGGGACCATCGCCGGGACACCGCGCCGGTTGTCAGTAATCAAGTTGGCGATGTCAAATGCGACGGTAGCATCGGTAGGTGCTATTATCTTAGTCCCTCCAAAGGCCTCGACTCAATTATATTCTTACAGCTACTCCAGCTCTTTTCGAGTCGGACAAGATTCGAAGATACCGGGAAACGCTTGTCCCCCATATTATTGACGATCCTAGTGAGTAGTAGTATCTACTATTCTTAGTTCTCGATCGTCTACTAATCTATGATCTCGTTATTACAGTTGTTGATGACAGTGCGACTGAGCCCGAGAGCGAGCAAGAGTGTACCACACTGACCATGCACAATGTGAGTTTTGAGTATTTGTGCTGTCATTTCAATACTCCCACTAACTTTCTCTCGCAGCATGGACTTGGATGTGGTGAAGCCGATCAGGAAAAATAGCTACAGATACACACATCACTCGGTAGATAATTATTTCTGCTCGTCTCGATGGTATTGTGTTGAATACAGTGTATTTGTGTTCATTTGTGCGTCAGCGATACGATCTAAGTCCACTAACTGCCTTAATTGCATCAGCCAATGCCTTTGTAAGTACAGATTGCAGCTTCTTGTTGCATGCAACGTGTGCGCGCAACACGGAGCTGCAATCTGTAGCTGCCACCACTTTATTTTGCCCTTTTCATCTTGACTCCCATGCAGGAAGCATCTGGTAGCACACTCTGGACGTGCGTCTGTCAGAAGTATGGCTTTGGCCAACCACATGAGGTCTCGAAGGCAACATGGTATCGACATTTTAAACAAGCCAGTGACGAGGAAGAAAAGCAACGGATCTACGCTGCACTGGATCCCTCAGGTTTTCGATCCCAACGTGCCCATCCACAGGACATACAGCCGGGTAGCAGTGGAAACACTCGTATTCGGACTCGTTCACCTGCCAGTGATGACTCCAACGGTCAATTCCCGGTGAAAAAGCATGCAAGACAAAATACTCCAGAGGGACTAGTACGTCACATCATTATTTCAGGTATTATATGAAATCTAAACCGAGCTATCTACAGCGCCAGGATGACTTGGACGACTTTGAGCATGATCATGTTGATGGGTTTGACCCTCCCGATCACGGCAAAGACTTAGAGCCATCCCCCCCAATCGATAACGATGATGGCGACCCTCTGTTTGATGGGTTTGACCCTCCGGATCACGGCGGAGACTTAGCACCATCCCCCCCAATCGATAACGATGATGGCGACCCTCCGTTTGATGGGTTTGACCCTCCAGACTTGGATCATGGCGAAGACTTAGCAGCATCCCCCCCAATCGATAACAATGATGACCACCCTCCATTCGATCATCCTCACGACCAATCGGAATCACCCCCTCTGATTTATGATATCGATTTCGAGCGTAGGCAACGGCTTGAAATCGATGTGGATCACCTTGTACACTCTGCGGTTCTTCCAAAAATCAAGACGGAGCTGGAGTTCATCAGTATGATCCAAAGTGCCTTGCTTGACGACCCTACAAGCAACCTTTCAGAAGAATGTATTAAGCGCCTTCGTGATCCTCCGCAGGCCCCGATCACCATCGAGAGTCGCGGTGTCCGCCATAGCATCTCCACATACTTAACACTCGAGCATGGGTCCCAGGAGATGTATGAACAGATTTGTCGATCAAGTCGAAGCATTTTTACAGAGTCGCCTGCCATCCACGAACTCCTCAGCTTTCACGCAGTTGAAAAAAAGATTGCTCAATATACCGGTGTTGAATATGTCGAGCACGACATGTGCCCAGACTCGTGCGCTGCCTTCACAGGTCCGTTCGCTGAACTCGAGGCATGTCCCATCTGTGGAAAATCTTGCTGGGACCAAGGTCGTCTTCACGCTAGCAACGGCCGAGAAAAGGTGGCTGCAAAGAAATTCACTACCATTCCAGTCGGTCCCCAGCTTCAAGCGCGTTATCGAAGTCCCGAGTCTGCACAGGAGATGCGGTACCTCTATGAACGTACCCAAGAGATCATTCACGAACTATCCCAGACTGGAGAAATCCCCGTAATAGACGACATTGCCATGGGTCTAGATTATCTTGGACCCGTTCTCGATGGTGATATCGAGGAGAACGACATCGTCTTGATGGTCTCACTAGACGGTGCTCAGTTATACGAACATAAGGAGTCCGATTGTTGGATTCTCATCTGGATCTTCGTAAATCTATCCCCCGAAAAGCGATACAAAAAAGCATACGTTCAGCCGGGTGCGTTCATCCCAGGTCCCAAGAAGCCGAAGAATTTGGATTCATTTTTCTTTCCTTCATTCCACCATCTCTCCGCTCTTCAAAAGGAGGGACTCCAGATTTGGGATGCGAATCGTAATCTTACTTTTCGGTCCAGAATTTACTTCTTATTCCCAACAGCGGATGGTCCCGGTTTGGTGTACTGGGATGGAATGGTCGGGCACAGTGGCAAGAACGGGTGTCGCCTCTATTGTGGCATTCTTGGCCGTCGCAAAACTCATGGTCGCCACTATTATCCAGTCCTCATCAAGCCGAGAGATGGGCAGTGTCCAGCCGGTAGTGATCACCCAGATATCAACATCTTCAACATTCCCCTTGGTGGTTCGGGAACTTACGCTAACAACCTCCAACGGCTGGTAGCCTCTCCGAATCAGACTCAATACGAGCAACGCAAGACCGATACCGGGATAACGAAGGCTCCGTTAATACTTGGACTAAGCGGCAACCGGTCTCTCGGTATTCCATATTGCATGACCACGGATATCATGCACCTCGCCGGCAACCTCAGCGATCTCTTGATTGCACTTTGGCGAGGTACTATCGACTGTGATAGGACCGACAGTCTTGAGAGCTGGGGATGGGCAGTCTTCAAGGACGCTGCATCTTGGGAGCGATATGGTGTGTCTGTCGCAAATGCTGGTCAACATCTCCCGGGATCGTTTGGCACCCGACCACGCAATATCGCCGAGAAGCTTACATCCGGCTACAAGACCTGGGAGTTCCAGCTCCATACGTTCGGTCTTGGCCCTATCCTCCTCTACAATATCCTTCCAGATGCATATTTCGCCAACTACTGCAGATTGGTTCGGGGATTTCAGATCATGTGTCAACACAGTATCAAGAGCGACTCTCTCACAACCACTCACGCACTTCTTTGCCAATGGGAACGCGGATTTGAAGAACTCTATTACAGGTACCGAGAAGATCGCATTCACTTCGTACGGCCCTGTGTACACCAAGTTGCGCACCTCGTGAGTGAAACCATTCGCAAAGGCCCACCCATCTGCTATGCGCAATGGACTATGGAGCGAACCATTGGAAATCTCACCCAGGAGATCCGGCAACCGTCAAAACCCTATAGCAACCTCGCACAAGAAGGTGTTCGTCGCTGTCGCATCAACAGCCTATGTGCTGCTGTGCCTGAACTCAACACACTTCCCTCTAACCAAGGATTCCCTGCAAGTGCTGTGGACTTGGGAGATGGAATCATCCTCTTGCCGAAGCGTGATCGTTACTTTATCATCCCCCCACCACTCGAAGCAGAAGCTCTGCAAGC
Organism: Leccinellum luteum; assembly: GCA_038091855.1. NCBI lineage: Eukaryota > Fungi > Basidiomycota > Agaricomycetes > Boletales > Boletaceae > Leccinellum > Leccinellum luteum. The sequence continues at coordinate 20,998 of JBBPPG010000172.1, read as the reverse complement.
CATTCTTCCAGAAGGTGCACCTCGGCTTGAACATATCAAACGATGGGCTCGTTTACGACTCAAGAATGGGCAAATCGCCCGAACTGCTTGGCGCGAAACCCTTAAAGTGCCAGAGAGGCTCCGTGTCTCGCGTAATGTTACGGTGCGTCTATTTGTGTCTACTCGGGCTCTAGACTGTTTCTTATAATTGTCTACTAGTTTCTACATCATGAAGGCCAAGTGCGCTTTGGCGAAGTTCAATACTTCACACAACTTCCATACGAGGACGAAGAGAACGAATGGAGATTTGAGGATGTCGCCCTCATCAAGGTTTATTCACTTCCCGAGGCTAATCTTCTCCAGATTTCATCTCAAACACTCGCCGCGTGCACTCTTACAGACGAACTTTTGGCGGTTCGCATCAACAGAATTACGACTGTGGTAGCAATGGTTCCGAGGAGATTGACAATTGGTGATGGTGAGGAGAGTGAGTATTTCTGTGCCTTATCACAGCCTGGGCTGGAGGCATCGGTGCTGAGAGCAGCTTATGATATTTATGAGGATGAATATGATGAGAATGGTGGAGATGTAGAATAGACATACCCTCTCGTCATAGCAGTTCACCTTTTGTAATGCCCCCGTGTTGCCGATCGTCGTGGTGTCGTCGTCGTCGTCTTCATCGTATCGTCGTCGCGTCATCAAACGGAGTGGAGGTGTGTGTCCTAGTAGTCATTTAGTAAGTGAGTGCGGATGCGCGCACTCGCTTAATTAATATGGTCCAAATATATACTCGAACACAGAATCGCACATACGAGCAGACGACATATACTCTTCGGCATTTTCCGCCGAATGAAGAAAGAGAATCGCGCAGAAATCATCATATCCACCTCTCTTTCTTCCCTTCCACCGTGTGCCCGTGCCAAAAACAAAAGCCAACGTTCCAACTCGAATACAATGCACTCGCTGTCTTCCCGACCATCATTTTCTCTCGCCAGCGATGATATGGATGACCTTGTTCAAGGATCCTCTTTTGGCAACACCCCTATTGACACTCTCGGACCGCCGTTTACGCAAAGACCGACAACTACAAGTTACTTCAATTACAATCATCAAGTGAGTTTTATTAAGTGCGTATAAAAATCTGATTTTTTTTCCATTTTAGAGTGCATATATGCAGGATCCTGCACAGAGGATTCACGCGCTGGAGGAACGTTGCCAGACTCTGGAGTTCCAGGTCGTGGGCCTCCAAGCTGAACGTGACACGCTCAAGTAAGTAATCCACCGTGCTATAGGATACATCAACGTACTAACTAGAAGTACTATACCAGGGCTCTGTGTCAGGAATTCTATACGTCGCAACAGGTCAATCAAGTTGCGCCCCATGTGCAACAAGGGACTGCTAGTAGCGCTCCTCGACCCTCTCGTGACTTGGGTCCAAAGCCTACCCCACAAACCCACCCTCACATCAAGTTTTGGGACAAGAACAACTGGAATAAATGGATTTCTCGACCAGAAAATTATACGGCAGGGAAGACATCATACCTAGAGGGAGAAAATGGAGAACAGCTCGATGTCAAGACCGTCGGCTTGATTCGCGACAGCATGCGCCTCGTATGGAATGATCTTGCCGCCCAGAAACGTGCACCGTTTACATGGGGACGTGCTACTGCTACTGTACACGACTACTTCCACTCGTACATGGAAGATAAGTGGTCAATTCTTAGGCTTTGCAATAATGGGTGGAAACTTGATGAATTAGCATCTGTCACTTACCCTGGATACAAGCGGTCATACCTCGACGACGACGGTAACCTGAAGGCCAGAGTGAAGTCCGAGGAGATGGACTCCTCAATGGGAAATTCTGTTGATAACTCGGTTCACCCTGGCAACGAGAACTCCGACGTCGCAAAGAAGACTCAGAACGAGAAGAGTCATATCAACCAGAAGCGTAAAGCCCTCGAGCAAACGCAATCAGAGGCTCCCTCGAAAAGAAAGAGAGGTATTCAACGTCTATCTATATTATCAGCGCTGACATTTGCTTTCATTTGGAGTAGGAAAGATGACAGTCCAATTACCAGTGGAAGCCAAACACTCGAAACACACCGACACCGAGAATTCTACCCATAGAAACTCGGACACCACCCTCCATGATTCGGACGACAATGCGAACTCCAGCTGGGACTTTGGCATGACTCGCAAGCCTACATGCCCCGCCAAGAATAGTGATCCGATTGTTGCACCGGCTGCCATCAACGACGAGGATGCAGTTAATGATCCAAGCAGCGAGGAGGTCTCTAGAGGTGCCAAGGCCGCGAGCGCTGGCAATAACGCCGCCGTCACTGCACACGTGGCCGCGATTACCGACAACGACAAGAGTCCCACTGGCACCACCGAGCGCAGCCCTAGCAACATCACCGCGATCACACAACTTGAAGTGGCCGGCGCGACTACCAACTTGAACGACAAGAGTCCAACCAGCACCGACTCTGCAATCGAGCACAGCCCTGGCAACAACACAGCACCGACCGCTACGCCTAGGAGTCACACAGCGGCTACTATTGATTCAAGCAGCAAGGAGGTCTCCAAGTCTGGAGGTGCCAAGGCCGCGAGCGCTGGCAATCATGACGCCGCCGTCACTGCACACGTGGCCGCGATTACCGACAACGACAACGACAACTTGAAGAGTCCCACCACCGAGCGCGCTGGCAGCGCTGGCAACAACACCATGATTGATAACATCGGTAATGCCACACACCGCGACGTGATTGCGACTACCGACAACGACAAGGTCTCTGCCAGTGGTACTACCGTGACCGACCCAAACCCCCTCACCGCAACCAACGAGAACAAAGCACCCGAAGGCTGCAAGAATAAGTCCGAGTCCTCAAATCAAGAATGCCCCAAGTCGACGAGGCCGAAGAGAAGTGTGAAACTAGTCATCAAAAATCCTATGTATGTTTTCTATCATTTGATTGAGTCGATTCTAATTACTTTTGTTTCATTAGCTCTGTTGAGTCCCTCTCCGAAGCCAAGGTCGATATGCCCAAACTTCCTGAACTCCCCGCTGCGATTCCCTCACCAAAAATCGCACAATCGGACAAGGAGCAGGAATCGAAAAATCGCAAAACGAAGGCCCGGATGCGAGTCCCATCAGCGAAAAGTGGACGGTAAGTTAGAGTCGTTTTCTCGGGCTTTGCATCTCGTCTCCATGACATAGTATAGGAACCTCTGTGCGCGTCGTTGGATGAAGCAGGTGAAGACGGACGGCACAAAGGATGAGTTCGAGGAATACTGGTGGACGCTCACAAAAGAACAGCGCATGGTGCGTCGGTCAAATAATGTTTCAGTATGTTATTGACTGACGAGCACTGGCAACCACAGGCATACGATACAGAGGCTGAGTCTATCGTGCGTATACTCTTGCTGAAGGAATACATACTAATCTCTTCCGCAGCCTTCAGGAAAAGAGTGGTTGAAAGCACTGGCAATCCTTACAAACGGAGAATTACACTAGCTCCCAGCAACGATCGACTCTGCAACACATCCATTCCCCTCGACACCACTTCGCTGTCTGCTTTCGACCTGGATCCAACTGCTTTCGACTTGGAAACATCAAAATCGACTCTGAAAAACATCCATTCCCCTCGGCACCACTTCGCTGTTTGCTTTCGACCTGGATCCTACCGCTTTCGACTCCTTGGGAATCAACTTTGCGACGCATCGATGCGTCCCGACTACTGCGGCCGTTTTATACCGCACTGTATTAGTACCTACGCATATGTGCGCACAGTGGCGCATATGGAAAACTACATAGTCGAACACAATAAAGCATATGGTTGCATTTCTAAGCAGATACAGGACCGTATGAGAGGACAGAATAAAGCAGAAACGAGCAGATGCAGGACGCATCAGAGCGCAGAAATGAGCAGAGGAGAATGTACATAACTGAATAGATTCAAACATATCTAAGCAGATACAGGATCGCATAAGAGGACAGTGGGGCGCAGAAACGAGCAGACAGAGGTGCGTTGATCTGGACGTACGCTGCGACACGGGGAGCACATTCGAGCAGCCAATAACACACCCCATCATAAAATCCTTATGATTCTAGTCTCATCTCGTGCATATTTATGGCTCCTTCTGTGTATTTCAAACATATCATATTTCCGCACATTAAAACATATGTCGACCGAATCGAGCATAGCAAGTTTTCACTGGGCATCAACGCCCTCGACCTTTTCGGCGTCCAACTGATGATAAGCATTATGTTCCCTCTCTCTCGCCATCCTGACCTTTTCTGCCAGTCGCTTGGCGGCAGCCTCTATTGAGGATAAGACGGGGGTGGCGCTGTTGAGCGGGTACTCTCCCTCGCTGTAAGACGCGCAATGTGCCAGAACGAGTGGACGTCGCTCCTTGCACTGGGAGGAGAGGGGGTGAGAGGATGCACCTGAGCTGGAACACAAGTTTCCGGGTATGGTGTCAAAGGTCAGTTGCTCCTCAGTGGCAGGACAGGGCGAGGTATCTTCAACCTGAGAGCGTCGGGGAGGAGGGGAGAGAGCTTTACACCGAGGCAATACCAGACCATAATCTTTCACGTTCACCGCGTACATACTGTTTCAAGTTCCAGGGGCAGCGCGATAATGAGACAAAACATAAGACCCTTTTTCCTTCATGTGTTTGGAAAAGTACCTATCAAATTCCTTCGGTGCGAAGAAAGATACAATATAGTAACAACTACGAAGCCGATCCTAAAAAAACAAAGAATTAAGAATCGTACACCGTTTGCAACTTCGGTGTTTCAAGTGACGGTCGATAACTGCACGACTTGTAGGCTCCGCTCTCAGCGAAATCATCTGTGGGGGGACAGACATCACGTTGAGACAATGTCCCGGCGCAGAGAAGAGCATTAGCTCGATACAAAGTGAGTGTATTTCGTTGGACTTTGTTGGACTTTGTTGGACTTTGTGACCTGATTCATGTCGCTAACTGTTGCGCAGGACAGGTTCCGAAATATTGTATGAATAAATTTCTCGTTCTTACCTCGGAAGCTGATGGCATAGAACAGCTCCTCGCCAGGGATAATCGTTGTAAACACGCATAGCGTTGGGGTAGTATGGATCGCACCTGGGTTGGTTACCTCCCCTTGCCCGATCAATGTCCGTCTCGATAGCCTGAGGAAATGTGCTTCAACACACCAACACACAATAATCAGACAAGCACTCACCAAGCCTCTCTCCTCACGCACTAACTCCAACACATGCTCGATTCAACGAACACGCCTTTGTCCACGTCCAACCTCTGATGAATGATGGCCTCCCCGACCACGTCGTCCGGCTTATGCTTGGCCAATGCCTTTCTGCACCGAAACACGTCCCTGCGCATCTGCAGAGATCATCGGAAGTGAGCCCCCCACGCACGAATCGCACTCTTGCAGTTAACTGTCGATCTTGGTGAGCATCGTCCGTATGTGTTGGATCAGGGCGCCAGAAGGCAACTTGGGGTAAGTAAAAAAAGTTGATGAACATCGATGCGAGAGGGAAAATCAGACTCGCCCCCTCGGCTTGTAAGTTCTCCTCTATGAACGCACGCAGGTCGTGCGCTCCTGGATTTGGCTGACATAATGGACGAAACCAAAGTCTGTGAGTTCCTTCAGTTGTTCCATCGTCATACACGCGTTCTCTTCCTCAAGAACGGGATGCAACTTGGCGAAGATCAATTAGTTTGTCGTGTCGCACATGTCTTGAGTTGACTCGCCTTGCTGTCAGGCGAGAATGATTAGCCAAGGAGTCCTCTTTTTATTCTTGCTCCTGCTTGTCCTCGATAAGTTTCTCTTGCTGCTGCGACACTTCTAGTTTCTGCTTGTAACTGGCATTGAATTGATCTCGCACTCAGCTTCGTTCAGTTATTCCTAATCCCAGATTAAGCCAACCCTTGACAGAAGAGAAACGATGAACAAGTGGCCTGGCAGCCCACATATGGCGCTCTTCAGACTGTACATCATTGCCCTTTTCTTGTCAAAGTGGAACGCCCGTCCGAGAATGAGAAGGACTCGAGAGATGTGGTTGTGTAGATGCAGATGGGTTCACGTCGTCAGCTCGTCCCGTAGTCTTTCGGGAGAGATCCCGGGAGTACAATCCCCCTGGACTGACAGGCGATTCAAACTTCGCTGATGCCCTAATTTAGCTAACTTGAAAACAAACAGGTCACCAGACTAGGAAGAACTAATCGATTAATCGAATGGGATCATGCCCAGTGACAAAAACGAAAGATCGGCGGCGGTGAGTTGAGATTCTGAGAGGAGAGGGTACACGGTGCTCGGAAGATAGCCTATAGTCTCTACGCGGAAGAGTTCAGTAAGGTATGTACTAGGCTAATGCATGGTATACGAAGTCTAGGCTTCTGAAACAAGTTTACATTTTTTTGGCGCACAACCCTCAACTTGTTTTGCCTCTAGTCATTATATCGGTCAGTCGCAGACCATGGATTCGAAAACAATCACTCGTCACATCGCTGGCAATTCTTGAACGCCCCGGGTCGTCGCGAAAAAGAAAGAGAAACTTCCAACTCAGATTCCTCCCCATCACTACTACACACGCCCTCGGAGTCGCCATAAAACAACAAGTACGCATACCGATCGTCCCAAACACATCCTTGTTGGGCCACACGCGCACGTCTGGACTCCGACGATACCGCGGAATGTTACTCCATGCCCCCGCTCTTCGTCTTCCAATTTACATTATCGACAAACACTAGTAGGCTCGGTGATGTAAATCGCAGGATGGTACACTCGGCTGTCATGGCCGCACATAACGGGCTGGCTGTAACGTATCCGAGGAACTCTGCCATACCAAACGCGTGGTGCCGAAGGAATTGCAATGTCTGCCGTCCGATGCCGAGTCTCGATCTCAACTGGCCCATCTATCACTGCAACGTTCCATTTGCAAGTATCAACACCGCTGGAATGCTGACCATGTGTTTGCGGACATTTAATCGCTGCACCCAGGGGATATAAATGAGGGACGTAGGTCTCAGCGAAGGACCACCCAACCCCCCTCACCTCTTCTCTCCCTCAGTACTAGTTTCGTCGTCGTCGTTCTCCCGCCATCACCAAGAATTCCTCGTCTCTCTCTCTCTCTCTCTCTGCGTCTTCGCCTTGCACATTTGTCCAATGCGCTGCCGCCCCGACGCAGCCGTCGGGCTCGTCTTGTTTGAAGAGAGTCCCACTCCAACGCGCACCACGAGATATGGCGAATGTCTTCGAGAAAACTGCCCAGGATGTGCTCGACATGTCTGTCGACAATGGTAGTTTTAACCTCATGCGCGCGCCACTCGTGTTGACACCGTGACAGCGGATGCCAGCCAGGTGCAAGTAGGCCAAGGGTTTCAGGATGGCAGGTAGTAATCTTTCCTGGCTTGGTGCACGCCCGTTACCTGTCTTTGTCACAATTGTTGTTGCGCTGGACTCGGGTACAGGTATCGAACAAGGTAATGGGTGTATCATCATTGGGTACCACCAATCCTTCCGACGTCCGCGTCAAAGTGGCGAGCAATCCGGAGATTATCGACCCTGCAGCGGAAATACACAATGCAGCTCAAGATGCAGCTTGTCTATCCCCGGCGCATGCGAGCGAGGCGAGGCACCCGGCACAGAGAGAAGGCTCGTCTAGTCCGAAGAGAGTCCCACTCCATGGCGCACCGCGAGATGCAGCAGATATGGTCTCCGAAAACGCTCCTCATTGTCAACTCGCCCTTGGGATCCAAAGTTTGAGCGGTAAGTGGGCCTGACCTCGTGAGCATGCCACATGCATTGACTCCGCGACGGCCCAGCCGCAGGACGATATGACCGCCCGGTATTAGATTCTCGGATAAACGACGTCCATGGAGTGGGCCAGGGAGCCCAAGACGTTTGGTAAGGCTGTCTTCGTGCGCGCCCGTCACCTGCCAGCATTGCCATTGCGCCGGATACTAGCTGGCGGTAACGGATCTTCGAGATCCATCACGTCGGACTCAGAGACCCAGATTGCGTGGTCAAGAGGTGCGCTCTTTTTGTCCTTTTTTTATGCCCATATCTTTTCCACGTACTAACAAGGTGGGCGATTGCAGCATATCATCTTGTCACGATTGCGCTGGTGTTTCAAGAACTCATGTCCAGTGCAGCTGAAGATGGCGCAGCTTGTGGGTTGTTGTGGCCGTGTTCTACCCTCGGTGAAGGCACCGCATGTAGGGGGAAAGAGCACGTCATGTGTTCTTCCATGTTTCGATCCTGGTGCCGTCTAAATGCGCTCTCTATTCTGGGGAGGCATTCTCTAGCAACCAACCAGTCACTGCAGTGAGCATTCCCTCCTGACTGTATCAATGCGTCGCGTTGCTTACGTGGAGCCATCACTACGTGATTTGGCAGCCTACGATGGGGGATCAATTGGATCTCGGGTCGAAGTTCTGGCGGACGATGTGGTCGAGACGACATACTAGGCGACGGTCAAGCATAACAATTTGCGCTGACTGCTGAAGCGGCTATCGCATCTGAATGGTTCCGAATAGTCTTTCGGTAAGTGATTGATTGTTGATGCGAAATTTCAGGCGATCATCAGTCTACAGGTCATAGCCGTGACAATCCGATTCACTCGATATTTCCTACGCCAGTTCACACTTTCCCTTTGACTGAGGGCACTGGAGGTAGGACTCCCAGACACTATGAACAAATTTGTTTATTCCGACGACCCGAGTGAGTTGGTGAATAACCCTATTTTTTTTTTTTTCAAGCCTGCTGATGTCAATAAAGCTGTGCAACTGTGATTGTGGAGAGTGACGTTTTCCCTTTGGAAGCAGAAGGTGTACGCACCTCTCCCAAAGTGAGTCGTTTATGTTTTTCGTCGTGACACATGTTGGCTTAATTTTTGTCAGTCGGTCTTAGGAACTGTCATTAGTGAGTCTGTTTCTTCATTAGCGGTTCCTAATTGACGATTGGCAGCGGACCCGACGAATCGAATGGCGCAGGGCCGGATGGATTGGCGAAGAGTGGGGTGCCAGGATGTTTTTCACCTATCCACCATCGACATGCGGTAATGTCCCCTTGGCGAGTTTTTGTGGTTTCGCAGGGGGCCAATTCTGGATGTGGGTGGTGGTTAATTGGCGAACATGTCTAGCACTTTGTTTCTTTCCTCCCTTGTTTTGATACAGATTGCGGTCGAATGACGGATGTCCTTTTACGTTTGAGCGGGAATGCGTTGTGTCTAATTGATAAGTACCGGGTTGGGTGAAGAAAGAACTCTGACTCGGGCCACTAGCATGAAGGAAACGGGCCCCAAAAAGCCTCAGTTGAGAACGTGGGCATCTAACAGCAATTAAGAACGGTAAAAAAGAAAAGATCCTCGTCCATCGTGACATTGTTCGTCCAAGTCGTCATCATGCGTCATCCTCACCGCCACGATCAACTCCTCCCCCCCATCGCCCCAATGCGCCTGTAAAACAACAAGTATGCACACCGATCGTCCCGCTCCGGCGTGCCAAACACGTCCTCTGGTCTCACGTCTGACACCAACTCGTCGTCTATTCGTATCCATCCTTCCCGTGGTTTCGCTGTGGCATTGTCGATATTCGGATGCAGGACGTCGATGGTGTAGTGTCCGCCCGAGGCCGAGAGTCCGTGGTGATAGAGTACTGCGTATGCGCGATGGTCAAGCTTCGTATGGACATCATAGAGAGTGTGCTCACCGCCAAACAACTTGAACCGCGTCCCGTGCAACTTTTTATCGGAAGCCATGATCTCTGATGACGCACCATAAAAATCACATGCAAAGATTAAAAAGATCTCACTTACCTCTGGGAATTTCCAACTCGGGCCCAAACGACACTTGCTTAGCGACCTTGGCGACCCCGCCTGCGCTCGCGTCGTACAAGAACCGCTTGAGGTGGAGGACCAGAATTGGGGGGAGTGACTCGATGTGCACCGTCTGAATCGCGTCCAGCGTCGCACCCGGCCGCGTGACCGAGGTCACTTGGACGGGCTGGGGAGAGGAAATGTACGCAAGCGCGTCCCTGATGGTGTGAATTTGTTCACGCTGCCAACAGTATATATATATCACCATCACCATCACCATCATCATCATCATCATCACCATCGACGGAGCAACTCACCTGAATGTCCAATTGCAACGACCGCCAATCCTCGACCAAGACCGAGTCTTTTTGATGAGGGACGCGCAGCGTCGAACGGAACTTGCCGCCAAACATGCGGGTGATCGGTGATTCGGTGGACTTTGCCTGCGAGAAGGTTGTTAATTTCGAGCGAAGCCTCGTATTCTAAATAAAAACCACTCACGGTGCGCGTGACGGCCATGCGGTTGCGTTTACCTACTTGGAGCCATGGACCTTCCTCGTGGGGACCTGCATGGCCATTTTGTGGTTGAGATGATGTTGATGTTGATGTTGATGAATCGGTTTTTGGGGTGAGCGAGGAAGATATGGAGAGAAGCTCTTCTTCGAGGGTGTCCAAGTAAAAGCCCAAGAATTCCTCTGCGTCCTCTTGGTGACCGCCCTAATGAAAAAGAGAGAGAGATGGAGCGAAGGAAGGGAGGAGAGAGAGGGTACTGACTCGCATATGATCGAAGCGTTTCTTTTCTCTGAGAGCATCGTAGACGTAGGTGGGGATGAAAGAACCCATGGAGTCGTCATAATCGATGCCCTTGCCCTTGGGTTCTGGAGGGATAAGGTCCTTGAGGAACCTGACCGTTGCATCGACGAGTGGGGTGTTGCTGTCGGCGTCTGGAGGGGTATCGATGAAGGCGGCGAGATCATGGAAGAGGCGCCAAAATGGGGGGCAGTATATGAGCACCTGAAGGACGGCGTTGGCAAAACAGAGGTTTCCAGTGTTGACGATGCCACGGGGGTGGATTTTGACGATGGTGTGGGTGGGTGTTGGGGAGGTGAGGAGGGACAATAGCTGTGGTTTTTTAGCTACGGGAAGGGAAGAAGGGGAGACGAATGCAGGGATGGAAAAGCCGACGATGGAAGAGGTCGGGAGAGTGTTTGGTTTGGAGGTGTCAGAGTGGAAGAGAGATGCCCATGAAGGTTTAGGTGTTGTAGGGACGACCGTTGGTTCCTCTTGGACGGTGGTGACAGGTTCTGTTGGTTCTTCTTGGACAAGTTCTTGTTCGACCACCTCTTTTTCGATAGAGATTGAAGTGTTTGTAGATACAGGCGATGCGAGTGTTGACAATGTCGTAGTTTCAGAGTCTGTAACGTCCAAAGGTGGAGAAGGTAAATCTAGTGCATTTTTTATGACGTCTTCTGGTGGACAAGCACGTGAGGATATGATGATAGCAGGCGCGATGAATGGATTAGAGGGTCGATGTGACCAGACGACGTACTCGGGGGACATCATCATCGTCAATGTCACACCCAATCTTGCAAGAAATATCAAGTCTAAGACACTCGGCTGCTCAATTCCAGGTATTATAATCATCATCACTTCTAGTATTCTAACTACTAATAATAAACTCTACACACAGCACGAGTCACAAGTTGCAGCTGTCAGATTACAGCGTTACTCGCTCGACGCTGCTCGTCTTCGTGATCACTCAACCGCACTCGAACGGGAAAACTCCCGTCTCTCTCACGAAATAGACGTCCTCCGCTCCAACCCAGACGAACCCCCCCATCCAGCGCTACAACACGTACAGGAGCTCTCACTCGCACTCAGGCGCCTCTCAGACAAGGTCGCTCTCACAGAGGACGCTCTTCTCGCGCGTACCGAAGACCTTACCGACGCACGCAGCCAACTCCTCAGAGCAACTCATGAAGCGGATGCAGCATACCAGCTCGCAGCACGTATGCGTGCCCGTGAAGAGGCCGCCAACGCTCGTATACGCGAACTCGAGTACCAGGCACGCGCCTCAGAGGACGAACGCAAGATGGTGGACCTCGTCCTCCAAGAGTATGCCGACCTAGTTCGCAATCTCGAGGGCCGCAAGTCTGCCACTCCCTCCCTACAGGATACCCTCCAACTAGGAAGATCCTCCATTCACGCCAACCTGTCAACCTTGTCTGCACAGTCAGAACAGCTTCATGCTACCATCGCCGAACTCAATACCAAGCTCTCAGACCTCCAGATGACTCTCGATGCAGAACGTGCTTCTGCTGCCCACCAACGTACGCTGCTCTCCCAGGCAAAGACTCAACTCGATAAACTCGACCTAGAAGACCAGACCGCAGCCAAGATGGTCACTCGCTACATGTCTGTCTTTCTCTTCTTCTCGCCCCCTCTTCCTCACCCCCTCTGTAGGAAGTTTTCTCAAGCGTCTACAAATGCCTTGCAACAACAAATCACGACACTCAGGACCCGCCACGCCTCCACGATCACAACCCTCCAAATACAGCTCTCCGTCACAGATTCCCAACTCGCATCCGAACGCGCACTCACAGCGCGCCTCCAAGATGCCCTCGACGATCTCTGTCAAGATCTCGCACGCGAATCTTACGGAAGGCGCAGAGAAGTCTCTCTCCGACTCGCCCTTCTCTCCCGCGAAGAGGCCATCGCAGAGTTCATGCGCCGCTGGGCCAGGCGCGCAACAGAGTCCTACGCCCGCTGTTACGACTCTCCTCAGTCTCAGCCACAAGATCCCGTACAAGAGGCTTTCCATCGCGTCGTCACTGACGCAGTCTCCCTCTTGACCTCTCTCGACGATGACGTCCAAATATCCGACGCGATCAGCACCTCCGGGTCCCTCGCTAGGATAGCACTCTCGAGCGAGGCTGTGGACGCACTCCGGACCGAGTTACAAGACGAACTGCGGAAACGCCTGGAAGCCATTCAGAAAATCTCCCTCCAGAACGGTAATCTCGTCGAGCCCGACACAACGCCGAATGGTGACCCAGACCCAGACTCGCCGGGACCCACCGATTATTCGTTTATACAGCAAGATAGCGCACCCGTCGTCAGTGAGGAGCCCGAGCCGTCGGCGCCACATCTCGAGCGGGAAACGACTACTCCCCTAGAAACAGTAACAAACGCGGATCAGACCACCAAGGACGACGTGCCAATACCCATGTCTACCCCAACGCACGCACCCGCAACACCTCCAGAGGATGTCATGCTTGTGCCTCCGCCCACAGTACCCACCGTGACAGACCCGACCTCGCCCTTATCTATCCTGCTCTCCGAGATCGAAGGCACCCAACACCGCTATGATGCCCTTCAGCGCGCGTTCCGCGACTGCTCCGTCGCGCTCAAAGACCTCAAACGCACCCTTGCATCGTCCTCGCCTTCGTCTGCTCAATCTACTACGCAGACACTCCTCCGTCGGCACCTCGAAGCGGCGCTCTCGCGGATCGACGACTACGCCGAGGACGCGCGGGTGGAACTCGAGATCCAGATCGCAGACGAGGCATTGGCGGCGCGCGGGTTTGTCACCGTCCTGTCCGTCCTCTCTCCCGGTGGGGCAGTCTCTGTCTCCGGCTCGAACAACTCGGTCGATGTAGTCATGGACACGGATACGGACGAACGGGAAGAGGTAGAGGCGAACGCACGCGCGTTTGTCGACGGGACCGAGGACGGGGTGCGAAAGGCGGTGGAGCGGTTCAAGACAAAGTTGGAGGACGTGGAGCATGATGTGGCGGTGGTGAAGCGAGCTTTGCATCGGTTCATGATGAGCGGGGATGCGGAGGCGGACTTGAATGTCGACGACGACGCCGACACGGATCCGGCGGTGGACGACGAGGAAATCGAGAACAACAAATACGAAGACGGGAACGACGCGAACACGAGCTGGACGGCCTGGACGGCCGGTTTACTGGGCTCGACGCCGCCGCCGGTAACAGTGCGTGAGCGTTCCGATCGTCGTCGTCCATTAGCGGGGTTGAATCTGAGGGTTCCGATGCCGGTTGGGTTGGATTCGGCGTTGTCGTCCTCGGAGCGGGGGTATGCACGTCTAGGAGGACTCGGGCGCCCGATGAACCGGACGAACGTGGGGTTGGGCGCGAGGACGATGTCGGCGATGTATGCTGTGGGAGGGTTGAGGTCGGCGTCGTCGCTCGGGTTGGGCATGGGTGTGGGTGGTGTTGGGTTGGGCGGGTCTTCGTCGGCGGCTTCGAGTGGTTTGAAAGGAGTTCCGGTTCGACGGGGTGATGATGATGACGATGACGATGATGACGATGAGGTGGAGTGAACATTCTGGTACAATATCATTACCGAATTCTAGGGAGTTGACGTTTACAAGACTCGGAAGTTGAATATCAGATCGAACGGACATCGGGACGTAGTGAGCACTGTGACTCTTCTGTATCACCCACATGGGCTGCAGCAATCACTCTTGACTTTCCTGCTTCGACCCTCCCGTCACCAACTCTGCGCTCGTTATACGTCTCACTGCGTGAGGGTGTAAAGCGGGCGGCAGCGCGCGCGCACCTGGTGCCTTTCTCGACTTTACTTTACGATGCCTCAGCTCCGAATGAGGGAGGACCTTGTTACTGTGTTTCGTGCAAAACGCACCAACGATTTGAACGATCGCCGGCAATACTACAACAGCGACTGAGCTCAGGATCTGGTGCATCGTTCGATGGTGGATTTACTACTGTCTACGGATCAATCAAGGGTATCGGTGCCGAAGCACTTCTTCTGCGGCTCGGATACCGAGCGTTGAATATTTCAACACAAGGGAGGTCAGGGTGGGCATTGGACTGTAACATTCCGCCCGTATGCAAGCCTGGGCTGTGTTCCCTCTCCGCATCTAGTTCAAGCAGGGACAACCATTGAACTGTCCAGCAGTGCAATAGTACTCCGGTAATGTGTATCCGCACTCGCCAAGTTCATCTTTTCCATAACATAGTTGTGCCCCCGCGCAGCCATTGTCCTTGCAACCGCCGATGAAACCAACGCCGCTTCCGCACTTGTGGCATCGACAATTGATGTACGGCCCACTTTGGCATATTCCTATTGTGTCACTCGGATTGATAAACCTGGCTACACAGTCTGTGGTGTAGATTAATATAGCATCCTACAATGTCACTCGAGATGAAGACAGGTGTGTGCTCACCGTTTTGGAAACAGTCTCCTATGTTGTCACTGCAGTTGTCCCGGATGTTCAAGAGGTCCTAAATGGAGAACCGATCATTGCTGTAATACTTTACGAGGAAACGAAAGAACATACAGTCGTTGAGTTACCACTCAGTGGCAACGCAGACGTCAGCGAAGTGACAGTAATCACAGCGATGAAAGCGTTGGCCAAGTGCATGATCAAATGAGGGTGGAGATATGAGACCTGCTCAAAGCCTGGTGGTGTTGAAATCGTTGAGTGACTCTTATATCTGTTCCATCTGAAACTGTCAATGTCAGCCTGTCACTAGGCCAACCATCGGCGAACAAGCGCTCATGATGAACTTGATACAGCTACCTGAAGTATGACATGTTCGATCCTGAACGTATAGCTTGAGAAGCTCTTGATCGTCCCTAAACTAGTGTTGTTGGCAGAAGGCTGCCATTCTGCCAATATTAATGGCAATTGCCGGCAGTAGGTCACCGGGTCTGGCAGAACGTAACATTGGCAAGTCGAATGATGTAAGCCTCACTGCCAGTGCTTACCAGTCACGTGTCTCGTCCTACCCGATCCGCCCGTACGGTGGTATCCGTACCTGTTCTTTTGTGCCCGCCCTTCTCAGTGTTTCCGCCGTTGACCACGGTCGGCTTCCATCGAAGTTTGTAACGTTGATATGTCGTGGTCACTGGACAAGACTCTACCTCTTCTCTTCGCGGGAGATGACGAGGCAGTGGCCTTATGATTCCTGCTGTACCGTGACCCGGGCGACCTGGAGCTAGGGTGGCAGGTGTATATGCGGGTAAGTTACCAGGTTGGTTTAGCGGCGTAGTCGGTCCTTGTCCCTTCTCTTTCTATAGAGCGTCATTGTTCGCGCGACCATTCCCTCCGTCCCTCTCATGTCTCTGAGTTCACCGCTCGGATGACACACCATCATTCAATCATCATTAGTTTCACCTACGCATCATTCGTTTTGTTTCTATCCCCAACGACCGCCGTGGATATTTGTTACTGTTGCTTCTCATCATTAAAGGTCTGTAGGTGGACGTTTCACCGCCAGTCCTGAGTTCTAGTACTCCTCTACAATGTGGTTCCTTATGATAACCACTTTTGCAGTCGCCAGCAGACTGATTGCTCTGGCCCTTGCAAAACCTGTACCAAACTTAAAGGCGGGTGGCATGTCCATACCACTCACCAGACACTCTTCCTTTCTGGACTCCAATAAAAGCATTGATCTCGACGCAGTCATCTCTCATGGTATATTCATTAGGGAGTACGTGGAATGAACCTTTACGTCTGGTCTGCTCAAGTTTTTTTCTAGCAAGATCCTTATTGGCCTAGACAATTACGAAAAGAACACAGGGACGATGCATCCTTTCGCTGTGAAACGGAGCGAGTCCGAACTCGGAAGGCGTGGTGCTAGCATCCCGCTGACAATATCTCAAAATTTCAACATGTGGATGGGGGAGATTTCGATTGGCACTCCGGCCAAGACCTTGAAGGGTAAATTCTTCCTGAATCATTCTGATGTATGTTTACCCTGAACTACATCACAGTCCTCATCGACACTGGTGCAGCGTAAGTGCTTTCTTTTACTTTATATAACTGTTTTTCAAATCAACGCAGTGATACGTGGGTGCTAGAGACCGGCTGTGATGGGATTTCCGGAGATCGCGACCTCTGGGATCCCAATTCGTCCAGATCTGCTTGGTACAAGGGAAATTCATTTCGGCTCGCATATTCAGATGGATGCGGCGTCGTCGGTAATCAATTCACTGACAATATAACCATCGCTGGATTCACTGTATGTTATGTATCGTTCATGAGGATGAGCATTGAACTCTAATGCCAAGCCAGGCAGACCCTCAGACCTTTGGTTCTGTGACAAAGTACATCTACAATTCACGAAGAAAAGAATTCCCTGCAGACGGGTTACTTGGATTGGCCTTCCCTTCCCTCTCGAAAATTGGTGTTGATCCCCTGTTCGAATCGCTTGTCAGACAGGGTAGGCTAATCAATCCGACAATATCGTTTAAACTCTCTTCCTCTGGAGCCGAGATGTACGTCGGTGGAGCAAACAGTATGTTGTACCATGGTGACATCACTTATATACCCGTAACACATCCTGTGAGTCAAGATGGTGGATGGGGGTGGATGTTGTTGACATTAATATTGGGATTTATACAGGGATTCTGGCAGATTTCCGTGGACGACGTTCGTCTTAATGGTAATATAATCTTCGAAAGTGTACCTGTTATTTTCGACACTGGTTCAAGCCACATCTTCGGAGATTGGAACCGGGTTGCAGAATTGTACAGGCGCCTTGATGGTACCCTCTTGGAGCATGGAGACTTCGGTTTCTATTACTGTGGGTTCTGATTGTGTTCAGTACCTTGTTTTTATCAACAGCCTGCAGTGCCGTGTGACTCTTTCCCAACACTCAGCTTTACCTTCGGTGGCAAGATGTTTAAAATACCTCCCGAAGTTCTTAGACTTGGCCTGGTTGAGAGAGGTTCTTCCTATTGTTTCAGCGGGCTGATCGCCCAGCGCTGGCGTGCCGGTGAGATTTAGAGCTCATCGCTTCCTGAACCTGCGCTCGATGGTCTGGTTCTGACCATATTACCTAGAATTTTGGAACATTGGGTTCCCTTTCCTGCAGGGCGTATACACCGTGTTGGATTACGGTACTCGACAGATCGGGTTTGCTGACCTCGTTTGAATCATCACGAATATTCCCGTACACTGTATGTTTATGGGATTGATGCGGGGAAAAACATCGGAGGGGCCGTTACTTAAACTACCTGCTATAATAGTATTAGGCGTAAGAAAGAGTCGTCTAAGTCGACTTGTTACTTTGTATTCTTGCAACTTCAACTCGAGCTCTCGAACCGCATCTGCCCTGGTCTCTTGATTTCCTCTCCCCTCCATCCATAACTTCTCCACTATAAGGACGATGAGATCGAACATGGGATCATTGGCTCTGTCTGGAGTACCATTTAAATGCAAGTACGAAATAGTAGTAGGCACTCATCTTTCCCGTAATTCAAGCAGAGCAGCAGCCGTACAACAGATGGTGAACTAGATCAAGACCTGATTGAAACGCGATATTGATCGCTCGATCACCTCCTAGATCACGGCGGTCCACAAAGCATTACTTCAATGGAGATACTAGTACTAGCAAACCACGTATCACTACTACGCTTATTATCCTCGGAATCTACTGTATCGGCAGATTCACCACTCTAAACGAACAGAATGATCCCCTATCACGTCCATGGATCAGTACTTGCTTCGCTGGGCAGTATTTCCGATTTCACTTCCATTTGCCCGGTGTTCCGAGAACTCCTTCAGGACGCGAATGATGATGAATATGAAGCTGTCATAATAATGTTTTGAAACTAATGAGTCTTCTGATGTAAGAGAGAAAGCGTATAACCTGTATTGAACTCATTTACAAATTGTTATCCAAATGGTCAAATGGACGTTCCAGAACACCGGCGGGAAGTCATTTGGGGAGGTTGATTGGAAACGACTCACGGAGATCGGTATGTTACCTACCTCTCGACGCATAGGCTTTCATGTAACTTGATTTGTCTAGCCAGTGGTAACCCTGATTCAGGGAAGGTTGGCGAATTCAGTGTTAGTGAGTCGGTCGGCTATTCGAATCTAGCAGTTGAGTCAATATTATCTGCTGGGTTAGGATCCTGAACGTATAGCTTGAGAAGCTCTTGAACATCCCTAAACCCTTCTTGCCGGAGTCATGTCCGTGTCCGTCTTTGCCCAACCGTGGCTTGCCTCCTTCACGGCCGGCGTCCCCGCCTACGCTCGCATCCCTCATCTACACTTGCTTCTCCAGGAAGCCTTAGCCCTGTCGGAGATGGGGGCCCCAACGAAACCCATCTACACTCCCTGACGCACGTTCTGCCGCTGATAGAATTTTGTTTCTGCCTGCTGTTAGTATCTAACTGGACAGACATCACGAACCCCCGCTCTCGGACTTGCCATAGTTAATCCTACCAAACGTGCGCCAAATGCTCGCCCAGTGTGCCCCTGGGATTCTCAGACCACATAAGCGGTTATAATCAGTCGACTGGCACACGGTCACGCTCAAGGACAAGCGCGCGTTTGAGTCTGGTCACGTGTTCGTGAAGCACGCTCGATGTTGGCGGGGCGGTGCTTCTGAGGTGGCGGGGGTGTCTCCAGACATGTCTGGACTCTTCATGTTTCTGGGCAAGGTGGTGTACTGATCGTCGGCTACCAGTTAATCGTGGCCGACCATCCCGCTGATGCCGCCGTGACCGTTGCCAGTCTCCATTACGATGCCGGAGAGGGAGAGTTCGGGGAGGACGACATGGACATGGACAGAGACGTGGCGACGATGGTAGTGCAGGCGGTCCATCTTGACCTCAACATGGACAAGTTTGACGATTGAGAAAGAGTCTTCTCGTTTCAGAGGAATCCCTTGGTGAGCGTCAGATGGGTCCTCTCATACATTTATTTTTATTTTTATTTTTATTCTTGTTGTGTAAACACATAATGAGCTGCACCAACCAACCACTCGGACGTTGTCGGAACACATTGGAATCGTACGCTCGTTCCAGGACGTCGACGAATGTAACCTTGGCAAGTCGAAGTTTGCGTTAATATGTCGTTGGCGCTGGACAAGACTCTACCTCTTCTCTTCGTCATCTCCCGGGAGGGCCAGCATCCTCCGATGCAGCGGCCCTATGCCAGTGATTCCCGCTGTACCGTGACCCGGGCGACCTGGAGCTGGGGTGGCAGGTGTATATGCGGGTAAGTTACCAGGTTGGTTTAGCGGCGTAGTCGGTCCTTGTCCCTTCTCTTTCTATAGAGTGTCATCGTTCGCGCGACCATTCCCTCCGTCCCTCTCATGTCTCTGAGTTCACCGCTCGGATGACACACCATCATTCAATCATCATCAGTTTTACCTACGCATCATTCGTTTTGTTTCTATCCCAAATGACCGCCGTGGATATTTGTTAAAGGTTGGTAGGTGGACGTTTCACCGCCAGTCCTAAGTTCTACTCCTCTCTACAATGTGGTTCCTCACGATAACCACTCTTGCAGTCGCCGGCAGACTGGTTGCTCTGGTCATTGCAAAACCTGTACCAAACTTAAAGGCGGGTGGCATG
This sequence comes from Leccinellum luteum, assembly GCA_038091855.1. Taxonomy (NCBI): domain Eukaryota; kingdom Fungi; phylum Basidiomycota; class Agaricomycetes; order Boletales; family Boletaceae; genus Leccinellum; species Leccinellum luteum. Next base: position 837 of record JBBPPG010000172.1, on the reverse strand, counting down.
TCCATACCACTCACCAGACACTCTTTCTTTCAGGACTCCAATAAAAGCATTGATCTCGACGCAGTCATCTCTCATGGTATATTCATCAGGGAGTACGTGGAATGAACCTTTACGTCCGGTCTGCTCAAGTTTTTTTCTAGGAAGATCCTTATTGGCCTAGACAATTACGAAAAGAACACAGGGACGATGCATCCTTTCGCTGTGAAACGGAGCGAGTCTGAACTCGGAAGGCGTGGTGCTAGCATCCCGCTGACAATATCTCAAAATTTCAACATGTGGATGGGGGAGATTTCGATTGGCACTCCTGCCAAGACCTTGAAGGGTAAATTCTTCCTGAATCATTCTGATATGTGTTTACCCTGAACTACATCACAGTCCTCATCGACACTGGTGCAGCGTAAGTGCTTTCTTTTACTTTATATAACTGTTTTTCAAATCAACGCAGTGATATGTGGGTGCTAGAGACCGGCTGTGATGGGATTTCCGGAGATCACGACCTCTGGGATCCCAATTTGTCCAGATCTGCTTGGTACAAGGAAAAATCATTTCGGCTCGCATATTCAGATGGATGCGTCGTCGTCGGTAATCAATTCACTGACAATATAACCATCGCTGGATTCACTGTATGTTATGTATCGTTCATGAGCATGAGCATTGAACTCTAATGCCAAGCCAGGCAGACCCTCAGACCTTTGGTTCTGTGACAAAGTACATCTACAATTCACGAAGAAAAGAATTCCCTGCAGACGGGTTACTTGGATTGGCCTTCCCTTCCCTCTCGAAAATTGGTGTTGATCCCCTGTTTGAATCGCTTGTCAGACAGGGTAGGCTAATCAA
>JBBPPG010000171.1:0-40715 GCA_038091855.1 Leccinellum luteum | reverse complement strand
AACATTGGTCAAGCAGCACACGGGCCACCAGGGTCCCATTCTTGGTGCGTCACTCGGACTGCAGGGTTCTGTAGTTGTGAGCGCAGGTGATGACGGAGTGTGTCTTGTATTTACCACCGAAGTAGACGAAGGACCATAGGTGTATTTAACAAAATCTAGTGCCAATGCAAACTGCACCCACCTTGTAGCGAGGATCATGCATTGCGTTACATATGATAATCATAATGGTCTGCAGTCGATATAGCAGTTTTGATGCTAACTTAGGGGATGATCGGCGACGGCGTAACCAATTTTATTTATTGTCACGGTGTCATATTGACTGTTTGCCTCTTTTCTCTTATGGCCAAACCATAGAACTTGGCAAAATCTTGAATCAACGGACTCCAGATCGTGTTGAACTTGAAGACCTAACAGACATGCAATAATTACGCGCTTCGCTTTCCAAAGTTTTCAAAGAACATTCATCAGAGACGCAAGTGCAGAGATGTCGCTACAACTGTGTATCAGTTGGGCCCGGGAAGCGATAACTATGGGAACGTGGATTGATGTGTCCTAAGATTCATATATATCTTCGGCTCCCCAGGCCCATGGACTGAATTTTTTTACCATCCTTCTTCCTGAACCACTTTAAGCTTCCTGAGAAACATCCATCAGTCTCATGTCTTCTCTGCAGGAAGTAATTGCCACTCAAGACTATGTAGTCGGTAAGCCCATTTATTGGCAGTTGCCTTCGAGTTAGAGAAATCAACATCCCAAAATTGTTGCAGTCGCCATCATCACTGCTGTGGGATACGATTATCATGAGTCTCCAAACTTCGTTCCAATATAATGTTTTCAATTGCATTATCAGTCCTTACTTTTCCGCAAGAGGTATGGTGCCGTAGAGTACTTCATAGAGTTATTCGGGTAACATAGTTCTCGCTCCTTGTAGATTGAATACATGTGGTTAAGTAGAAATCACATCTATCAATGACACATGTACCTGAGAGAGGATTATAGAGCAGACCTTGGACATGGGCGTCAACGTTGTTCATTCTGGTGTGTAGCAACCTTTCTGAAACATCAACACCTGCAGCGCGCTGCAGAATTTCAGTCTCGTTATTGTGGTTTCATTTCCCTAATGTGAGTCTGCTTTAACCACATTCTAACTGCAGACCATATATCAGAACATATTGCCTCGGTATGTTTTCAAAAAGTGACAATGATTAAAAATGTGATCCCATCTTAAGCGAGTGTCAGTTTTCTGGCTGGTGGATCTGCAGACGCGAAGGTGTTTTCTTCCCCTTTGATACTGATCGTCAATGAGCTTACCAATATATGTTATCACAGATGTAAGCATTCGGCCTTCTTCATTGGCAGTCATTGCTAGGTACAACTGATTTTTATTATGTAAATACTAGCTGCAAGCACACTCACGTCTATGGATCTATCTACTCACTAATTCTTCCAAGGTGGTACAACAACCATCGTACATATTTGGTCGTACTATCTCTTTGTGAGGGCAGCCGATCGTGAGTTCTAGCTTTGTTTATATCTGAAAAAGGCTAACTAAGGCACTGACTTGCAGTCATGATGGTCCTTCGAACATGGGCAATGTACGATCGATCGAGGGTAATTCTCATTGCGCTTCTTACATAACGTGACTCACGACGAGGACGATGGAGTCACCGAACACATACAAATCACGTAGGTTCAGCTGCGACTACACGAGTGACTTCGTTACACGGAGTCCTCCGGCCTGTTCACCCTTGTGTTCATTCGGCCTTGGAAGCGGCGTCCACTGTTTCCCAGATCTCCGGGTTACTGATATGCAAAGTCAGCTGCATACCCAGTCCTATCGGGGGTGAGACCGGTCCTGATCGTAGTTTGGCTGACAGTGACTTACAGCAGTTCGACGACCTTTGGAAAATAGGCTCCCGATTCATATTGCAGCGTGATTCATACGCTTTACTTAAACGCCTGCACAGTATACACGTAAATGAAGTACAGGAATAAGTGCGGTTCATGTACCTTGTATGAAGCTGCAGCGGCGAAGAGCGAGTCTGCGAGGGTTAGTACCGTACTAACCATGATCTAGGCCTCCTCGAGGTTGCATACTTGAACGTAGTAACTTGACCCCATGTAGCTTATTTTCGCTTTATATGGTTGCGTTATATAATCCAGTGTAAGCGACTTGTGTTCCGTATCCTCTACGATGTACAACGGCTATGGTCAAGTTAACCCAGAACTATCCAACAACCCATTCATCGAAGATCCCTCCACCGCCCACGCCAGATTCCCAGATCTCAATGCCTCTTCTGGCGCCTTCCAGTCCACCGGATACCCCTCCAACGGGTACCTGAACCAAACTCCGCAGTACCAGCCCCAATACCAGTCCTACCGTGACCCGCACCAGTCCCAATCTTTTCAGGTCGCAAGTGGCCCTCAGTATCAGGCTCAGATATCGCCTCAGACCCAGTTCGCATCGACTTCCTACGCCACTCAGTACCCACAACAAGGGTACGTCTTCCGCACACGCACTCGACTTTCGCTAGATCTGATTCATCCATCTCAATCTGCTTGATCCCATGCGCTTCTGAACCGCTGTAGACAATTGGGCTCACAACCCACGGGCATCGCCGCCTTCCAACACAACACGTCCGCGTTCGCACAGCCATACCCCGGCTACCCCTACTCTGGCAACGGATACCCATCCCAGCCACAGCCACAGACGGCCACTGCTCCACCGAGCTACCTCTCCGAGTTCGATCCATACTCCCAGCAGTCTCAACAGCAGTCTCAGTTCCCCTCGACGATCGCCCACGGCCAGGCTGGCGCTGGGAGGTCCGGACTCGGACCGAACGGCGTCACGCACCCGCGTGACCTGATCCGGACCCACAAGTCTGGGCTCGAGGCGTGGGATGCGTACAGCTGGAAACAGCTCCTCGGCGCGTGCGACGCACTAAAGGCTGCCTGGTCCGCGCGAAAGCAGCAGGCAGAGGGCGTCGTCCGGCAGTACGGTGGCAACGCTGACCCTGGGCTCTTTGGTCCTGACCCTGGATTCGGCTCGTACAACAACCAGGTCGAAGGGTGGAAGCAGGTCCTCAAGGACGCCAACAATAATTTCGGTAAGTTCGTGGTTTCACGGTGCTCGTGCTTGGAGCCTCTGACCGCTTCCTCTCTAGATACCGTTGCAGCATCCACCTTCCAGCTGTCTGAAGTATTCAATAGCTACCGTCAATCGGGCGATCAGGCGAGCAAGCGACGCGTTCGGGAATCGTGTAATGCCGCTATCAAGGGACTGCCTGACTGGCCCAGCGATTAGCACGTCATTTAATCAGGGAGGTCCTCGCAATTTTTCTTTCTGCAGAACAGTTTAAAGGGTCGCGTGTCGCTGTCTTGTACTAATTTACTGGCATCGCTGTATGTGGTAATACTCATTTCCTTTTGCTCGCTATCACTTTGCATCTTCAGACGGGCTCCACTCGTCCCAGAATGTCGCACCCGCGAGTGAAAGAGGAAGGTGCGCGTTTCTCGCTCACATATCATCCTACAGCCTCCTCGAACAGGACTCATGAGCATCATCTTGACACGTCCGCGCTGTGTATTTATATCCGGCGTTGCCACCGTGTACCAGACAACGTGATGACCGACGACGCGGCGTGCTGGCAGTACCACGCCAGGTTGACGTGACGGGGACGAACGCGATGTTGATAACGTCAACAAATGCGACGACGGCGCGACGCTGGTGGTCTGAAAAAGTGGGGGTTATTCTTGAAATTTACTTCTCTTGGTTCGCTATATGGGCCACCTATTCTCGGGGCCATCAAAATACACCCTGACCGTCGGGCAGCTTCCAGGACGTGGAGTGGTAAGTTTACCGACACTTTTGTGTTCGTTATTCATGCTACTGCCCATCTTCACCTTGATAACTTACCATGCAAGTTTTGAACGATCTCAATACGCCTCCCTTGACTCTCGTGGTATCATGCATTTACAATGAACGGTTCTGTACAGCAGGCTCTAGATGTACACGTAATAAGTTATCTATAAGGACAGTGTATTATGAACATGATTCTACTGGTTTTTAGGAAGTGTCATATCTGCGAGTCCGTTCGAACTAGCTGACCACGCGCGTCAACAGAGGAGTAACTGACCTCGCCACTCCCGGCATCATATCGTCATAAATTCCGGCTCATACGGGTTCGAGTTCCGGAGCAATCGTCAGGGGTTTTGGTGGGCGTACTGGTTCCAATAGACAGGATAGCAGATACGCGAGTATGTCCGCTGAAGTGCCATCAGTCGACAAGACGCCTTTTTCTTCTGCATCGCGATAAATTTCATCTATGTACTCGGATGCACCAGACAGGTGAGCAACCTTGCAACAAGTGGCGTGCAGAGCAAGCAGGTCGGGCGCAGGAATCGGAAGATTTTTTTCGGGATCCGAGGTTGAGAAAGTGGCGAACTGGCGCAAGTTGGGGAGTTCTGAACCAAACATCTTGACTTCATAACGATTCGGCTCGGTCTGTAGTGAAACGGTACTCGATTAATGTTGCGGTTCTAAAAAAAAATACGCGGCAATACCAAAACTCGCCGTGGCTTCGAGGTATAAATTCAGCCGATCAAATGCAAATGAGTCGTGCACATTGGCTTCCATAGAGATGACATTGGTCAGGGAATGAACTTTCTCCCCATTGAACTGGCTGATGTCATAATTGAACCCCTTGAGAACGGCCAGTATGGAAGCGGCATAGTCAAGCTACATCTAGACATGAGTTGCTCGCTGTAATGTAAGTATCTGTAACCACATACTTTGGGTTTCTCTTCATCTTTAGGTCCCACGCCAAAGCATGTAGACTCTGGAATAATATGGGCACACTGTGTGTAGACTGCCTTGGAGTTGCCTTTGATACCCTTGGGGGCTGTATTGTCTAGGATACCCGTTACGACACATCTCCAATTGTCTCGAATGAGAGCCTGTGCAAGGCGAGCAGTGAGAAAGAGGGACGAGGATAAAGTTGTGGTAATTCATTGACGCGATGTTTAGCATCCTGGTGATTCTTGAGGGCCTCCCTAATTTCGGCCTTCACCTCATCCTTCACGGCCTCAAAGGTGTGATTTGAGGGATGGATGTTCGCTGGGTTTGGGCGTTCGGTATTTGTACCTTTTGACTGGACAAGACGGAAGAGATATTAGCATGCAGGAGAGTGAAGGTGGTGAATGGAGGACTCACAAGGTACGATGACGGTACGTTCAAAGAATGCACCAATATCGGTGAGGTCGCTGCTGACTTGGCGCGAGTGTATGCAGTTGGCGACTTCAAAGCGGACACCCTGATTGGGTGCATGAAGCAGCAAGTAGCCGAGGATTCGGACAAGGCGCAGCTTGTCCGGATTGGTCGCGGCAACTTGCTCTTCGTATTTGAGGCAGATGATGTATGCGCTGAGGAAATTGGGATCCTCGTTGACGATAAGTTGCACTTCTTGAGAGTCCCCCATCGGAAGGGGAGGGATAGCCAAGTATAAGTTGCACGCAGGTCCAAAACCCCGTCTCATCTCATCTAAGTAGCCTCATAAGCAATAAACCCCTAAAATGATTCAAATTCATGGGTGGTTGCACTGCGGGACTTACCCTGTTGCCTGCGAAATAGAGATAGTGGCGATATGATATTGGTGGCGTTCCCTTGCTTCAAGTGGATGACGTGGTGTTCCATATTTCTTACTCCACTCAGGGGGAGACCATCGTTTAAAAAAGGGGGGGGGAACCAAATCGTTACTTCGATTCGTACTCTCTCGCAGACAACACCAGACGAAATGTTCTTCCACGAAAACTCTGACGAGGCCAAGGCCCATGCCATGGTATGCAGCCTCAACGACTCGCCAGTCATTCAGAGGCAGTTGACTCGGTCACTCCTAGGCCACCGAGGGAAAGTACGATGTCCCGCTCTCGCACGAGCTCATCGCCGGCGCAGCTGCCTACGAGGTACACGGAATCGTGCTAATCTCTAGACTTGAACCTCATACGTCAGCAGGCAGCGAAAGCGTATGCAAACCACCGCAAAAACAAGGGAGACCCCATGAGTCACGACACGGCATTCGAAATTCTGTAGGCCCACCGTCAGCCAATCACGAATAGGAGCAATCTCACCTCCGTGATAGGGCCGGGTTTTCAGGCGCCTGGATCGACAAGTATGCGGAGACCAAGGGCATGGATGCTGCCACCAAGGCCAAACTCAAGCGCGATGGTGAGTTGTGGGGATCGAATCGTCTGGGGCGTCGCTCACGTCGCCGCAGCTGAAAGTCGCACGCAGCAAGCTTATGGTCAGACTTACGGCCAGATGTAGAAGCAGAGTGGATCGCTAAATCAGAGGAGTTGTATGTTGACGACATTGAGCGGAGTAATTGTAAATGAGTGTGATGCAGCTATAGTGTGCCCATAGGCACAGTTCACGAGCAACGAGATCCTTGTCTCTGCCTCGACCACTGCCGAATGCTATGACGAGTGCATCCTGTCCGTCGTCGGTCCTGCAACCCATTAAACGCCAATGACATAGGCAACGCGGGAGATAATGCACCACTTTTTGAGGATGGCCTTGGCTGTCGTCCACGAGAACCGAGGGAAATCCAAACGTTTTCTCGACCGAATTCTCGATCCGAGCTTTGGTCTTGAGGTCTAGGGGAAGGAAGTTCATTCGGGTTTGATCGTCACGGTCGACAAGCAAGCTTGTTCTTGTTTGGTCCTCCTACTAATAGGTGTCACCTTACATTCCACGCCAGCTTTGATCTTTTCATCAGGAAGATGGCAGCACTGTGAGTACCGTCGATGAAAAGGTCGCGCCAAGATACTCGAACGACTGCAGACTGATGATGCAACAAACGCCCAGATCCCGCAGTATCCACCATGGAGTATCAGTCGGCGGTACAACCAACTGACCTCCTTGAGGGGGCAAGCAGTCCAAGACGGCTGTCCCAAAAGGACCGATACTGAGCTTCGAACTAACCGACTCTCGCACGAACCAGATGGCCCTTGGAACATCGCGAGTGCGGGTCCCCATCAGTCAATGCTCAAAGAACCTGCGTCGACTCCCGAGTGACGTACGATGTCAGTACGATGACCGCATAATTCAAGTTTCTCGGACGCTGTAGAATCCTAGGCCTGCCCCGACTTAGGTCTTGTCGATTAGTTTTTGCTGGGCCCCGCTGATCAGCTGATAACCCGCCGTAGTGCTACGCCCTAAACTCTGGGTATCAACGCGTCATCATGGGTTGCGGTCCTGACTGCGGTCCAAACTACTTCCATCGACGATTTCTCCCCGGCCCATGAATCTCCCGTGCCTGTGAAATGGAGATGATGGCGATGTGTTGCGAGGACGGTAATGCTAAAGTGGACTCGGCAGCATGACGTAGTGTCTATATTCCATCGTTTACTTAAAGGGAGGGGGGAGCCTAATCGCACTTCAATTCACCCCCGTAAGTACTATCGCACACACACCAAACGAAATGTTCTTCCACGAAAACTCTGACGAGGCCAAGGCCCATGCCACGGTATGCAGCCTCGGAGTCACTCCGAGTTGGTCATCCGGTGTTGACTCGGTCACCCTAGGTCACCGAGGGAAAGCACAAGGCCCCGCTCTTGCACGATCTCATCGCCGGCGCAGCTTCCTACGCGGTACATGGACTCTTGCTAATATCTAGACTTGGATCTCATGCGTCAGTGGGCAGCGAAAGCGTATGCAAACCACCGCCAAGACAAGGGAGACCCTATGAGTCACGACAAGGTCTTCGAAATTCTGTAGGTGTCAACCGGTCACAAATGGGAGCCGTCTCACTATCGCGATAGGGCTGGGTTTTCAGGCACCTGGATCGACAAGTATGCGGAGAGTAAGGACATGGACGCTGTTACCAAGGCCAAACTCAAGCACGATGGTGAGTTTTAGGGAACGAATCGTCTGGGGGCGTCGCTCACGTCTTGGCAGTCGAACAACGCACGCAGAAAAGTTACAGCCAGAAGACCTAGAGGCAGAGGAGTTGTTGATCCACGGGACATGCTCGATGTCTTTAATTAGCGTTCGCACCATTATTGAGCGAAATGAATGTAGTGTGATGGAACTATAGCGTGCCCACACTTCGAAGGCACAGTTCACGAGCGACGAAATTTCTGTCCTTGTCTCTGCCTCGACCACTGCCAAATGCCATGACGAGTGTATCCTGTCCTTCATCGGTCCTGCAACCCATCAAACGCCAAATAAATAAACAGTGCGAGAGATGAACGCACCACTTGATAGAATGTGCCGACTTTTCGAGGATGACCTTGACTGTCGTCCACGAGAACCGCGCCACGGAGGGAAATCCAAACGTCTTTTCAAGCGAATTCTCGATCCAAGCTTTGGTCTTGGGGTCTAGAGGGGGAGGCAATTTTATTCGGCTCGATCATCGGAAGCGGATTGACTAGTTAACCTGAAGGATACCCGCTTCCAAAGTCACTCTCAAAGCCTTTGAGATGATCACTGTCTTGTCCGTCACCATCGAGTTCCTCGAAACGCCAACCCTCGATGCAAGCATCGCGAGTGACTTTGGCGGCGACGCTCGCTGCGCCGACGATCTTGAACTTGGAGTCTGCTTTGGTGGTCACAGTGAAACTGATTCCTGGAAAGATGGAGGACAGGTATGCCTCGTAAGACGTGGTATTTCCGAGCGCGTCGACGTACACCTAAGTGTGCTCGGTTCGATTCGAGTGCTACGAACAAAGCAGAGATGGGCACACCTCTGAGAGCTGTATATCGCGCTGCAGCACGTCGCGAATGAGCTGTATGGTCGCGTCCTGGGACTGCTTGTTCAGGTTGATGGGTGGTGTTTTGAGCATACCATGCGATATCGCCTGAGGACTGCCAGTGGAGGGGAAATGAGCGACGACGAGTGTGTCGTGGCGCGTGCATTGCTCACCTGATGACGCGCACGGACCAGCCGAGGTTGACGGTGTCTGCATTGAGCACGCCGAGCAGCTCGCCTCTCTTTTCGTGCGTCAGGGTTTTAGAGTCTGTGGGCGGTGGTTGGTGAGTGGATTGGATGCACGGAGCGCATTGCTTGCCTGCGAAGCCTAGCTGGTCGAGGTCGTCCTTCCATGCGACGGGGCAGTAGGCGACGCCATAGACGAGTGGTCCGAGGACGGGACCACGACCGGCCTCGTCGACGCCGAGAATGTATGGACCGCGAGCAGTAGGGGTCGGTGAGTGATAAGTGTATGATTCTGTGAGAGGCGCTGTAGGTGCTGAGGGTACGTCAGTCATCGTCAGCCGCAACTGAATGATTGAAATAGTTCAATCGTTGTTTGTTTTGTTACCGTAAAGATGTTCTTCTTCAAACGTCTCTTTGACAACGTCTGGGCGTTCATCCTTACGCTCGTCCGTTCGCTACTCACTCTCTTTTCTTTTCGTCGTCGTTCTTCCGATCCTTTCCCTTTCCCGACTATAAACCCAACTCAGAGAGATTTAGCGCGCACTCACGCTCGTCTCCGTCCGATCCTCCTCACACCCAGGACCATCGCTCTCTCCGCAGCTCACCGCGCACAGAGCACTCGCACTCGCTCGGCCACTTCGACGCTCTTCCCGGAACGCGACGACTCAGGCCCCCCACCCACCGGTCCAGAGAGGACTTCCCCCAAGCTCGACCCCGAGCTCGGCTTGTCCACCCCCGCCGCCGACCAGCCACCCGGTCCCTCTAGTACCGCCAGCTCTGGAGAAACAGCACACGATACGTCCTTGTCCGTCGTGCCCCTCACCCCGTTGGACAGATGCTACCTCGCACCCATATCGTCCGCCACCGACTGTCCCTACACCGAACCCTGGCCAGCCAACGTCCTCCCCGATCGCCTCAACAAGTCAAAGCTCCCAGGCAGCCCCCTCAGGACGTCAATGTATCAGAACACCGAGCCCATGGTCCACCCGATGGGCTCCCCGCCGCCCGCTTCCTGGCGTTCCATCCCGCAAATCTGGACGAGCACGCCCTGCAGGAACGACAAGCACGCGCCCCCCGGTCCGGCAGTCAGCCCGTTCGACAACCGACGCATCGACATCGAGGTCTCGAAAGCACTCATTTCCCGCTCGCGCTACTCTCTTCAGCCGTACGACGACGACGTTTTCAACTCGAGCACCTCGTCGGACAGCGACGCGAGTCTCCCCATCGTCAGCACCGATGATACAGACGCTGCACGACCGACCCGTGCGACGCGCCGTGCACGGCTCCCGCGATCCCACCCTCAGTTCCAGTCCTACCCGAGCTTCTACCACCTCCACGGCCCGCGTCTCCCAGGCAAACTCAATCGTAACTCTGTAGCGCACGGTGGTGCCTTTCACACGTACTCTCGCTCGCACGCGAACTTTGCGTTCGCCACGGTCGCGTGGCACGACCCGGACGCGATCGATTCAGAGTTCTCGCCCTCGCCGGTCTCTACGCTCAGCCCACCTAACTCCTCCGACGAGGATTCCGTACCCCTCGGTTATATCCGGGAGCGTCTCACCTCTTGGGGTGGCGCAGAGGGGATTCAGAAAGAATGGGAGCAACAGTACAACTGGCTCGACGCCAGCGTGCCCCCGCTCTGGGCTTCCGCGGAGCGGCGGGATTCAAAGGCGCCTGTTCCTATGATGGGCTGAAGGGGGTAACTCAAACCGGTGAGGCGGTTTGTTTTTATTTTTATTTTTATTTCATCAGTTTCGTGTGGCTCGGCGTCGTGTTTGTATTGTGTACGTGTGCGCTTGTGTCTGCAGGGTTGTCAGAGCTGAATGGAGAAATATACGAATCCGTTTGTTGGGCACGAGTATCAAGACACTCGCATCGATGGCAGCTGGCTCCCACACCGTCGTTCGACTCGTGTACAAGCGAGCCACCCAATAACATCTCAACTGCCCCATGGATCACACGTGTCGGTCATTCATTTATCCATATCATAACGGTCGTTCGTTCGTTCGTCGTACGTACAGCTAATCACGAGTACACTACGTGGGGCGTCAGATAGCGGCCTACAGATGGGCTCAGCGGTACTGTACAACAGGAGGTCAAAGCGAAACAGAAAGACAGAAAACATCGAGAACGAGATAAAGCGAGCAACATATCTTGAAAGAAAATCACCACGCTCAGAGCAACTGAGCCAGCTTCTCGGCCGTCAGCCCACCGGGGGCCCGCGGTACAAATCTGCAGGGAAAGTGAAGTGGGTGCCTGGTAGAAGAAAGAAGAAAAAAAAAAGGGGGGGGGAGAAGAGTGAGTGCCTCGCATGATATGAGACGACATCTGGGCCACGTACGAAGTGATACCCGCCGTCCACTTCGGGTCAACGTCAATATCGTTTCCTTGTTCGTCTTTACATGGCATGATCGTGAAAATTGCCAAGATGGACACGATCGCGGACCACAGCGAAGCGTCTGCGATGTGTCGGCCGACACAGATGCGTCGACCAGCACCAAAGGCATAAGTCAGGGTGTCGTCGTTGAGTTCGCCGTCTTTCGTGAGAAATCGTTCTGGATAGAATCGTTCGGGGTCGGCGTATTTGGCTTCGTTACGTGTCATGGCCCTGTGAAATCCTGATTGAACAGCCATACGAGATGGACAAAGCATGGTCGTACCAAGTGTTCATGATGATCGTCGCTCCTACGGCAAAAAATTAGTCAATCAAGCTCGGATCTCCATCGAATCACGAACCTTGAGGGATGAAATAGCCGTCATAGACGTCTGCACTCGTCGTGGCGTGCGGGATGCCTGATCGACCGAGAACTCAGCAAAAGTTGAAACGTGATAGAGAGGTAATTTACTCAGAGGGACCGCGGGATGCCACCGCAACGTCTCGCGTAGGACCGCATCGACGTAGGGAAGGGACGAACGGTCATCAAAGACCGGAAGTCGCACAGTTCCGACGACCGAATCAATCTCTGCCTGAGCGCGTGCTTGAACGTCGGGATTGAGCAACATCGTCAGGACAAAGATGAGCAAAGTCGAGGCAGTCTGGGGAATAGGTCGATTAGAACCGAGGGCAGATCAGATAACTCGAAACGGTGCCCACTGTCTCTGACGCCGCTAAATTCGGGAATGAGACGAGAGGGTAATGGAATAAGAGAGTGATGACCGACCAGCAAATGCTGTCACAGAGGATTCCTTGACAGCGCGTACATACTCTCCGCCTTGATCTTGTCCCTTGACACGATTGAGTGAATTTGAGACCATAGACGGAACTGCTGTGCCTGCTGCCTGTCCGTGATGTCGGAGATCATGAATGTGTAATACGTGAGATCGTACAACTTACCATACTCTGTTGTACGAATTGAAAAGGGGTCTCAACCATGTCATCGGCGTATTTCTGAGAAAGCAGCGCGGATCGTCTAAGCGATGCGCCGGGGACCCAAGTCGGAATGTATCGCACTAGAAGGTGCCGAACTAAGACTGGTGAGAAAGATGTGCGTGAAACACTTACGGAATGGGAAGAAGCCAAGGATGGCAGCAATCTCTGGACGTATGCACGAGACAGCAAAGTTGGCGGCCTTGTTGACGATGTTGACTATAGGATCGTCCTGACGGGCGATTTCGTAGCCGTACACGACCGACATGATGATCGATGCCGAGTGTCTATAAGGGGAAAAGTAAAAAAAAAAAAGAATGGGAATGCCAACGGTGGCAGTGTGAACCAACCCACGTCTGGACGTGGTCGACATAGTTTTCTGGCGTTTCGAGCAAGTTGTGGACGAGGTCACGCGCTTTCTGAAGCTGGATGGGGTGGTAGTTGAGGGCAACCTCAGAACGGAAGGCTTGATGGAAAAGCCGGCGATGCAGACGCCACCGGTCGCTATACGGGACCATGACAGAGTTGAAAGACCATCCGAAACTATCGTCGGGTGGCGTCAGCCGCGAGGGAACGCGCCACTTAGGAGATGGCTCACAAGTCGTTGGTCATGCGAATGATGGCGGGCCTGTCGGAATAGTTTCCCGAACGACGCTCGAGGAGGTCCTTGGCGACGTCCTCCGAGTTGATAACGATGACGTCCTGATTCAAAAGCCGGGAGTAGATGAGATCACCTAGGGAGGGGTGAGATGGTGAGTCGGTATGAATGGGAAAACGATCGAACCGTATATCCTGGCCCAGTTGGTGTACGATGCCCAGGGCGCCGTGGGGTCTATACCGAGGACATTACCAAGGACGGGGAGACGTTTCGGGCCTGGAGGTAACGGAAGACCTGAGGGGTTCCTGCGCTTGGCTGAACATAGAGTGACGAGGCCATAAGCAGCAACGGAAAGCGCTGCGAGCGCAGGAATGCGAAGGTCCATCGTTCAAAGAGAAGCGAAGAGGTCCATCATAAAGTAATAGCGGGTTTAAGTAAGTTATTGAGTATGTATGTGTTAGCTCGGCTGTCGGAGTCAGAGTCAAGTTATGATCACTATCGATGACTAATCGCGTTAACCCGTGTCGCCCACCATGTCCATGGAGCAGAGCATCTCACTCGAAGAAACCAACAAAATTCGCATTTCGCTCGGTCTCAAGCCACTCACAGAAGATGCAGCACCCGAAGACGACGCAGACAAGAAGGCAGAGGATAACTATGCCCGTCAACGCGACCGCGAGACAAAAGAGCGCCAGTCAAAGTAGGCCCATTACTCCTGCCCAATGCATCCCCGCTGACAGCGTCTGTGCCCCAGGAAAATATATGACAAAATTGCCAAGTGAGTGTCCAATCGATCGTCGCTCTGCTGTCTTGCTCAAGCACACTAGGGTGAGGAATCGACGAGAGCTCAACGCCTCCCTGACCGGTGCAACTCTCGGTGATCCCGACGGCGATTCAGAGGACACCATCAAGTGGATCAAGAGGGCAAAGAAGCGCGAGAAGGAACTCGCACGTCAGCGCCAGCTGGAGATCGAGAACATGGACAAAGTCTTCCAGGGTGACCAATACACCGAGAGTACGTACCCTCCCTCTTTTGGTTCCGACCCGTCCCTCACCCATCCATTCCAGAGGATCTCGAAGGCTTAAAGGTCAGCCACGACTTCGACGAGCTCGCCGAAGGCGATGCCCGTATACTTACGTTGAAAGACAGCCGCGTCCTTGATAACGAAGGTACTCTCTTTCGTCGTCTCTTGCTTCCCTTTTTTCACACAGTCGCATTCAGAGGATGAGTTGCAAAATGTGGAAATGGCCGAAGCCGAGCGCACAAAGAAAAATCAAGAACTCAAGATCAAGCGCGGTGATTATACTGGATACGATGACGATGAGTTTGAAGAGGGAAAGCATGGAATGAAACGATCAGTCTTGGCCAAGTATGATGATGTTCTGGAAGGTCCACGCGAAACTGTACGTTTCTTTTCCTTCTTTGTGGGTCCCATCAATATATTTACCTCATCTCAGGGTTTTCGGTTGGGGAGTTCGATCAAGTCCGCCGCAGTTGAACGTCCTGAAACGGACGAGGGTGTTGTGACCGTAAACCGTGCCTTACTATCAATAGATTATGCCAGTCAGTTGCCTCGTGTTCTTGTGCATGGTCATCTTGTTGATACACGTGTTGCAGAAAATTTGGAGACCCACGACTATCTTCGCGAGGGCGATGCAGGTTTCAAGAAGCCAAAGGTATGTATCACGTACACGTTCTCGTTTGTGGTCTTACTGTTATCCCTTCACAGACAAGAAAGAAGCGCTCGTCGCGACATGTTCCTATCGATCAGATTCTCGGTGGCGAGGACACGGATCAGATGGAGGTGGACGAGAAACCCGTCGTTCCTAGGACACGTGAGTTAGACGCCAATTTTGTGGATGACGACGAGCTACAAGCTGCTCTCGCACGACAAAGAAGGGCCAAGATCAACAGGCCCAAAAAGCTCTCACCGGAAGAAATCGCCCGTAACAGTAGGTCACGTTTGTCTCTGCACGTGACACCTGCTCATGTGACTCTATTTGCAGTCGCTACAGATCGCGCCCGGGAACGGTCTGCGCTCCCTGATGACAATATCGTCGAGGAAGCTCGGGACGATACCGGCGAATCGGGTCTTACGTTCGACGACACGTCCGAGTTTGTTCGCGCCATATCGTATAACCCTACTGCCGTTAAGGCGGAGCGGGTTGAGCCATCCGCGCCGCCGGCTCCACCTAAAACGAGATCACCGACCCGGGACGTGTCTATGCAAGGCGACGAGGTCGTGGAGGAAATCGAGGCCGGCGAGGTGGTGGTGAAAGAGCAAGATGACGAAGAGATGCTGCAGGCAATCGAACAGGCTATCCAGGACACTGAGGCAGAGGAACGCATCGCTGCCCAGAACGGCGAAGACGAAGCTGTAGTCGGAACGTCCGGTGAGCCTACCTTTGGCTCCGGCATGGCCGGTACCATGGCTCTGCTCCGTCAGCAAGGGCTTCTCGCGCAACCAAATTCGGACCAGGACGAGCGCGAGAGAGTTCAACGACAACGCGACGTCTGGCTCGCGGATTACCGACGCATGTTGGCCCAGCGAGAGCTTGACAGACTGCAAGCCCGTGGCGCCAACAAGGATCAGGCGACGCGAGAGTACGAGAACCGCGTTCGAGAGCAGCAGGAAGCTCGCTCCAATCTCGACTTATTCAAGAACTATAAGCCGGATATCAATATCGTTTACTACGACGAGTTCGGTCGCTCCCTCACGCCGAAGGAGGCCTGGAAAGCTCTCTCACACAAGTTCCATGGCAAAGGCTCTGGCAAGATGAAGACGGAGAAGCGCTTGAAGAAGATTGCAGACGAGAAGAAGAAGGAAGCCATGGCTAGTGGTGATACTCCTCTGAGTATGAACAAAGCGTTCCAGATCCGTCAAGAAAAGACGGGGCAGGCTCACTTTGTGTTGTCCGTTGGTAGCAGAGGGTAGGCTATTTCTTCCTCTGTGGTGTGCTAAGATCTCACTCAACCCCTGCGCTAGCGCTGTACCTCAAGCATCGGAATTCCTTGATCCACAACCGTTGTCGAAAGGGAAGACAGAAAAGACGAAGAGCAAGAAGAAAGAGGCTGCCAAGGCTGCTGTTCCTCAAGTCCTCGATTCCACAGGGTTTATCACCCTGCCTGCTCCGAATGCGAACGGTTCAGTCAACGCGAGTCCCGTTCCTTCCGGTTTTTCGTCCGTCATTCAGACGAATGGAACTGGGACTCCGATCAAGCCTGGTTTCTCGCGCATATCATCAGCCGTGGATACGCCTCAGAGTAGTACCCCTGTCTCGGGAGAGAGGACAAAGGTAGCGTTCGGGTTTGGGGCGAAGAGAAAATTGGCGGAAGATTTCCTCGACGAGCCTGCGCCCAAGAGGCGATGATCCGGATAAACGTTCGTGTGTGTTTTCGCCACCGTATTCCCCAGCCCCCGCCACTCGGATCTCGTTTCGTTTTTCCTCCCCCGTTTGACATTTAGTGCGTTGTGAATGCGGCGTAGGTCAGCGGTGATTAAACTATGATATGATACGCATTGGAGACGTTGCGGCGCTCGCTTTCAAGTTGAGACACACGTTAATATGAACTTTTAGATTTGATTCTGCAATGGAAGGGCGTTGTATCACCATCAAAATGAGTATAACCACGATGAGTCACACGTGTTGGTGCTTCTTGCCAGACAGCCATCTTCGGATCCTGCTTAACTCTAACCACACGCACGCGATGCTTATCATGGAATTAATGCCGGGATCTGGCGTTCTCACGGCTCCGAAGTTCTTTTGCGTTCTTTTGCTTGCTCGGCTGCAGATCGCTCGACAACCCACTACTAGGTAAATACACCCGGATAGAGCTGTCAGTGAGTGATCATGAAGATGATACTACGAGTCCATTCATCCCAAGTTCATGCTGTCTAGATTGATGGAGTGGCTTATCAATGAAACAGTAGCAAAACGCATTGGATACTAGCACTCCAGTGGCGCCTGATCATCAAACATTGCATAGCATCAATCACTGGCTTAGTTCACTAGTTTGAATCAAGGTATATTGATATGTTGCTTGGGAATGGATCATGATGTTGAACTTTATGTAGCATCAAGTTGCAAGGCGCCAGTGGCACTGAATCAAACACTGGTGGGTCCCATGCTTGTCTCACGAGCAGAAACCTTGGTTGTTCAAGTTAGCTTGCGATTGTACTAGGCCCGACCCCAGTCAAAGGATTGTTTGTGCGGTACGTCACTGCACCGCCGTAATGTTAGCAGGGAACAGGCGTTTAGTCTGATAACCTTCGACGGTCGGACGTGATCTATTCACCTCCGAATTACTACGGGCGTATTGGCGAGGCTGTGATGGGCCGACGCCACCGTTCGAACAACCAACCGCAACGATCTCATTGGTCTGTCCACGGCTGTCGTGTAATCAATCATCCTTGCCGACACCGCATCCCCGCATTACCAGATCAGTGTATGTTTCACATGCTTGTATCATTGGATCCACCGATGAAGATGGTCCGATATGTATATGATAATGTGGGCGCGACGGCACCTGCCAACCACCTGCAATGTGGCCATGGTTTGTCAAACTTGTACGTACGCCACGCTACATGTTTCACTCCGTACGTCAGGGACTGTCTTGGAGAATACGTTGACATGACCAGATGCCGGCATTACTCATCTTTTGTTTTATTCTCGAACTTCCTACTTTGGCGCAACACGGTGTCGGTGTCGGACGATCTGCTCAACGAGTGCGTGCAATGTCAAATTATCCGCCTTGGAACCCAGAATTCCACCATGAATCCGGAAAACGCATGTGTCAACGTCGTTTCAATATTACATTGACAGACAAACCAACTCTGCCTGAGTGCGAGACATGGTTCAATGATTCTTTATAATCACACTAATCGAAGGTAGATCCTCGATATACTGACCTTAGGGCCTGATTTCGTCATACGTGGAAGCAGATGATTCCAATGTCGCCCGCATCGCTAGGGTGCTTAGCAGGGTCATTCCATGTCATAGATCAGTTTAATAGTTTCCATGATAACAGTTCTTCATTTAAACTGATGACGCTCGATCAAACACTCGATACCGCTGATCCTGTGAGCCTCACTGGATATCTTTATGGACTAATTCCGTTCCCAGACACAACGCAACTTATCGTGTAAGTACGTCGTCATATAATATACTGCGTGGACAGCTCACGTTGTACTATGTTGAGTTCAACTTGAACTCTCTTGGGCCTCGGTACATCTTATAAAGACACGATCCACAGAGTTGAAACTAGTTGTGCACATCGATCTCGACAGACGGCCGTTTAGCACATGCAAGCTTGTTTGTTGGCATCGGAGTAGAAGCTCGATAGCAGATCAAACGGGATCATCGGTGAAATTTTGTGCGATTACAATGGCAGTAAAGGTCTTGCGAAAATTGGTTGGTATGATGTTGATCGAGAAGCACCAGTCAATTCACCATGTTTCTTCCCCTACCACTTGTGCGATGATTAAATCTGGATAGTTGCAGACCAAGGGAAGGGCCAGTCGACCCTGGAGGCAAGGGAAAGCTTATTTTTGACTCGGTGTAAGTTCCACCTCGAGTTGAACGTGAAAGAGTAAGAACACGGACCCGGACACATGGTAGAGTGCTAGTGCGGACCGTGCGCGTAGTACGTACCTTGAAGGATGATCTGGCTTGAAGTACTAAGCAAGTTGAAAGACGCACAGGACTCCCAAAAGGCTTCTCTCCAACACCACTGGCACAACGAATAATTATGATGACTGAGATGATTGATTTACTGCTGTAAGTAACCGTTCCTCGCCTTCCCTACCATGTCTCGCAGCAACTGTTCTCTTGGACCTGGTCTTTCCTTTCCGATCATACTGTTCTTGTGAAATGTATGTCGTTGATCATTTATTTTAATATTTACGTTTCAGTTCGCCCTACTTAGCAGTTCTAAGGTGGCTAAGGCGGTAATTCTGGTTATTTCATATACTGCGCCGCTGACTTACCTAGACCAACCACCTCCGGATTCTCATATCTAACACGAATCCTGGAATATTGTTTCAAAAGTCGTGTTGCATGCCAAGTGGGGTTGAGTTGAGCGTGGCAACGTGGGCACGGATTTGGAAAGTCTCACACGGTTCTTGGGCTCCGAGAATCATTAAGTAATCAGGGTCGATGAAATATTCATTTGTAAGTTTCTGCATGCTGGCAAATTTCTATTCCAAGTTGATAACAACATTATTTGTTGCAGATCGAGTTCCCAGTTGACATATCTGACCAGCCGCTACTTCCGTGGGTTATTTCAACCCACTACAAGTCATGCCGTATTTGTCAGGAACTACTCACAGGACCGGTACCGCAAAGAGACAGTCTACATGTTCAAGTGAGCAACTCCAGGAACATGTGGAGTCCTTGAAGTTCGAAGCATGCTTTCTTTGATTGGAATGTCTCACACCTCACATCTATATTTCGCATCACGAGGGCATATTCGATTATTGGGACACAACTTTCCCGATCCATGTTTTCTATACTGTCACCTCTGACTGCCGCTCATGGATTATCACATCCTCAATGTTGTGGCCTACAGCTATTGGGCTTCCTCGGCGCCTGGCGCTACAGTGGCTTTGTGGCAAATCGCAATATTCGGGTGACGGCGTTCCGCATCGGATGGATACATTTGTTTTACGGCTGGATTCCTAGCTGATCCTATTCAGATCAAGCCTACGTGGAGCGGGATCGTCTTTCCAACTCTGTACGTACACCAAGGTTCATGTCTCACTTCGAGTGTTGTGTCATCTGAAACCGTCTATCAAACAGAACGACTCCACGACCAGACATCACAGATCCTGTTTCTTGATATACTGTGCGTCAGTTCAGCCGCTATGTATTCAGTCTCGCCGATGGGTTCACATCCGTCGGTTTTGTGGGTGCGCCGCCACCCTTTGAATAGCCGTCATGCAGTATGAATGACTGATGGCAGAATGAAGATGAGGTTATAAAATCTCTCAGTAAAGCATGCAAGCAAGTTCGTCAGATCATCTCAAGATGCACTATCTGGAGTCCCCTTTGCAAGTCATTGCAATCCTCGTTCTCTGTCTGACGCTTTGCTTTGTTGGGGTTATCGTCAAGAGAAAGTTGACCCCCCATCAACTTCCTTTCCCACCGGGTCCCAAAGGGATTCCTTTCATCGGTAGTGCCCTTGAAATGAACAGGGGCGAGCCATGGCTGACATTCGGAGAATGGAAAGAAACATACGGTAGGTCGCTTTTGCGGGCACGATGTCCTACATTGCGATAACGGAAATGACAGGTGAAGTCATCTCATGCAAGGGTTTGGGTCACATATACGTCATTGTAAACTCGGAGAGGCTTGCGAAAGCCCTGCTCGAACAATGTTCGAATATCTATTCCGGCGGCTCTCTGATTCGAACTTGCACTCTGTAAGAATTTTTATTTTCATTATCGCGCAATGAGATTTACAGAGGAAATTAACTTTGGCAGTTCGATGATCAACGAGTATCATGACTCAGTGGCCCAGGCTGCGCGAGCTTTGTTGGCAAACTTGCTGAGTTCCCCGAACGATTTTGAGAATCATATGAATACGTGGGCATATCCATAACTTTATCATTATTCCGTCACTTCAATTTCTCTTGACTAGATATGCCGCAACTATCCTCACGTTCATCACTTATGGCTGTCATGTCAATCCGAATGATTTAGAAGCTGCTGTCGCAGAGATGATTCAACTCACTAACCTTGTGACTCCTGAAAGAACGGTCTTGTTCAATCGTTTTCCACAACGTGCGTCATAGTCCAGGAACTGCTCCACTGTCGACCTGATTCAGAATCTAGCGTTTAATCTCTCATCGAAGTTTCCCAGTGCTGAGCTCGTGCGATTGGCCAAGCGATACGGGGAACTGTCGGCGGGGGTTCGCCACACTCCATTTCGATTTGTCAAGGAATGCTTGGTATAGGCCGTTATCATCCTTCCCCTTCTCGCGCACTGAACGCGTACGACAGTCTGAGCATACGGAAAACAATTACACGGTTGCCCAGACTCTGAAGAATGGCCCTCAAGATCGCAATTCGTATGAACAGGTCATAAAGGACTGGGCAATGTCGGGTTTCATAGGTAAGAAATCGAATCGCATGGCTCTCGACCTTGTTCTCTCTCTCTGCTTCGGTCCGCAAAGCTGACATTTATGCAGTGAGTTCAACTGCCGGCATGTTCAAGCATTATACCCAACGCCATTTCAGATACAATCGAGTCTCAGTACGCTCATAATGGCACTGACTCTGTATCCAGAGGTGCAGGACCGTGCACAAGCAGAAATTGACAGGATAGTAGGGAGGGACAGACTACCCATCTTCAATGACAGAACATCCTTGCAGTACGTCGATGCTCTTCTTCGGGAAACTCTGAGATGGGGTTCACTTGTTCCAATGGGTACGTTGTCTGAACGGGCCTAACGCCCCTGGTCTCTGATCTACAAAACTAGCTGTCTCGCATACTACAGCAAATGATATCATTTTAGAACACCGCCTAATACCCAAGGGTGCGTCATGTTTCCGATATGGCACTTCGCTGGTGCATTGCCCTAATCCTCAGCCCAGGTTCTATCATGATCCACGACTTGTGGTAGGTCTCTTTCAAAGTTGTCTGGTTTGGAGATGTTCATTACCACGTAGGGGCATGGCACGGGACAAGGAAACGTATCCTTATCCGACAATATTTAAACCAGAAAGACATCTAGATACCGACGGAAATCTCCTTCCAGACGACGTATCTGGGCTCTATTTCGGCCACGAACCCGACTTTTGTCCTGGGCGTCATATCACCGACGTTTCCATCTGGCTTGCAGCCGCAAACATGCTATCCCTCTTCAGGTTCAGCAAAGTGATCGGTCCAGCGGGTTACAAGATTGACGTATTCCCCAAGTTTACTGGCGGCACCGTGCGGTGAGTCTGGATCCTGTCCTTTTGTTATCTATTCTTCCGGTATTGTCACGGCGTTATTAATTGTCTGAATTAGCCGACCTGCCCCGTTTGCCTGCTGCATAACACCTCGTTTCGCTGAGGGGTTCGTTGGTCAATTAAAGCATGATACGACCAAGAGCATGCTTAATCCTCGTATTCCAAGGTAAAACATTTTCGGTACATGTGCTTAGCAGGCAGACTCGGACAACCATGTTCTTATGTACTACATTTATGGAATTCAATGGACTGCACAAGTAGAAACATCACCAGGATTATTGTGATGTTATTTTGTGACAGTTGAAATTTGCATACCGGCACAAATGCCAAATGTCACTCCAAGATTTCTAACATTGTATGGTCGGTGGAAAGGGAAACGAGAGGTTTAATAACCACCCTTAGATATATGTAGCGAGACGGGGGTGATTAGAATTAATAGCACTGGTGTGAGGTATCTCGATCATTGAAAGAGGGCTCTAACTAGTAGCACATGCCCCCTGAATTATGTAAATCGTTCATTCCAATCAGAGAAATGCTGCTCAGTGGACCATAACAGTACTAAAGCACCTCGGCGCCTCGGGTGCGGGATCAATTTACGTTTTGGATTCCATCGCCCGCCATCGGCAATATCCATCGTTTAGGCACGCTCAGCAAGCTGTAGCTACACAGCGAGGGGACGTGATGATGGGCGCGATCAAGCTTCTGAGACAGATCTCCCCCAATGACTAGGACACTGTGTGAGTGGCATGAAATTGGTCCAAAGCCCAAACATGGTCGATCCTTTATTTACTTTGGGCCTTACTAACTTCAGACGGCGTAAATATTGATGCTATGTTCTGCTAGCATGCTAGCATCGGCGGGATGCCAAGATCGAAAGAGGAATAATAATATCAAATCAAAAAGGATCAATGAACGCACTCTCGGGGAGTCCGGGAGTCCTGTGACAAGGGTGTCACTGGGAGGGATCGAGCGTGGCTAAAGCGGTTCTTTCTTCAAAGCTCGGCATCATCATGGCGAACGTTTCGTGGTATGTGCCAGAGCTCGGTCTTGGGCTGTTGGTTTTTTTGGTCTCCTTTACATTGGCTATTCTCGGATTTTCTAGTCCAGATGGCATGTACTGTAATGGGAAAGACGAATGGGATTAGCATTTAACGTAAGCGTCCGATGTATCGGTTTGTGCAAAATTTGGCCGACTCTAGGCTCACACACTCCGAGCTCGTCAGTGACTTCCTTGACACTGCAACAGACCAAAGTTATGGCAAATGCACTAATGTCATAGAACCTACAGCTGACGTTGGGAGGCACAATCTAAAACATGCCAGCAGGTGAGTCGCCGAGCGCCCGGAAGGGAGACGTGAAATCCGTCGAAAATGGCACACTCGGATAACACATTATATGGCTAGTCATGTACAAGGTTGCTGCACCTTAAGAGCAGCACCGATCTCACGGAATGCTCACTGGATCCTCTCTGCCAACTGTTTTGGTCCAGTGTCGTTGTGCCGCATGACACTCTCCTTCATGGACATGACTGGATCTACGTGTGTGCCATACTATGTCAGTATTGTTCTCTGCGCTGCATTCTCCCTCCACATATGGCGGAAGCACCGAGTCAGAAACGGACTTCCCTTGCCTCCCGGGCCGACTGGCCTTCCCTTGGTTGGTAATACCCTCAATCTCAATACTGTCCACCCTTGGTTATCGTATGAGCAGTGGGGGAAGAAATATGGTAAGTTAGACTTACCCTTGTCTGTAAATGCGAGGTCATCCTCACTGAGGGACGTTCTTTCAGGTGGCATAGTGTATGTTAACCTACTTGGCATGGACTTCATCGTCATCAATAGCGCAAAAGTCGCACATGACTTGCTTGATCTACGATCAGCCGTGTACTCCGACAGACCTTACATACCAGCAAACGAAATGTAAGCCATTATTATTATATATCATTGCAGACCGAGGAGGAGATCATGCACAACTAGGTTTGGAATGGACTTTAACTCGGGCCTTCTTCCGTACGGTGACACGTGGAGGCTCCATCGGAAGTTATTCAATATCGCTTTCAGTAAGGATACGGCACGTCAGTATTGGCCAGTAGCGATCAGCAAGGCCAGTCAGCTTGTACAAAACTTGCTTGAATTGCCAGAGGATTACGAAAAACATACCAAGACGTACGTTTCCTGTATATTTATGCGACGGCATCGCTTGACCGCGCACGCTTAGTTATGCAGCAGCGACTATTATGGCTGCGACGTATGGATACGAAGCTGCACCCAAGGATGACCCTTTCGTAACAAAGGTCGAACAACTCATTAACCTGTTCGTGAAGGTGCTGACTCCTGAGTGGTCTGCTGTATTACTCGCATTTCCTTTCTGTATATCCATTCCGTTTCGATGTCGATTATCATACTGATATTGATATGATTAGTGGCGCATATTCCGTCTTGGCTCCCTGGAGGAAAGTACAAGAAAGGAGCTACGGAGTGTCGCGCACTTGCTGTAGACGTATTGAACAAGCCTGTTGAATATGTCAAGGAGAGCATGGTAATTATCATCCTCACTCAAGCTTATACTTACTAAAGGTCAGTTTACTAGGCCGCTGGAACAGCAGAACAATCACTCGTTCGCCACTTACTCGAGGCAGAAAACCTTACTGTCAACGAAGATGTTATCAAAGCCATAGCAGCAACTACCTTCCTAGGTGTGTGCACAACTCATCTTGATTCAGTGAGGATTCATGATAATCTCGTAGGCGGCGCTGAAACTGTGGGGAGCCGAAACTCAGTACTATTAATTTGATCTGACAGTCTTTCAGACTGATTCGACATTGCGAGTATTTATCCTTGCCATGGTGCTCCATCCCGAGGTTCAAGCCAAGGCTCGAGAAGAGATTGATCGGATCGTCGGTACTGACCGTTTCCCAGACTTTGGCGATAGGCCGAGTCTACCTTATGTAGAGGCAATATTTCTGGAGACGTACCGTTGGCGACCGGTAATACCTAGCGGTGCGTGAGCTGGTTAGGATTTGGTGGTTTAGGCCGAACCGCCTCTGCAGCACTTCCACGTATGACCACGGCGAGTGATGTATATGAAGGCATGTACATTCCCAAAGGTGAGTTAAACTTGTTCGAATCGTCAACGGCACGAAATGTCATGACACGATCACAGGTGCAATCGTACTCACCAACATCTGGTACGCATCTCGTCCTGTTGACCAACAATTGACGGTGAGCTAGCGCAGGGCGATGGGACACGATGAGAAGCAATTCGATGATCCGATGGCCTTCATCCCAGAACGCCACCTCACACCTACCGGAATGTTAGCAGAGGGGATGGCTGGTCACACTTTTGGATTTGGCAGGTGGGACGCATGCTTTCTATCACTCCACCCAGTGCCAGTGCTCAAGGATTTATACCAGGCGGGCTTGCCCTGGAAAGTACTTGGCAGACCAGAACGTTTGGGCTGCCATCGTAACTATATTGGCAACTGTGAAGCTTGCCAAGGCTCGTGATGAATCCGGAAATGAAATTGATATCAAGATGGAATTTACGGGTGGAATGACAAGGTGAATTTATGGTTCATCCCTTGTTTAGTCATTGTTGACCGTTCATCATAACAATAGCGTCCCGAAACCTTTCATGTGTTCTGTTGCTCCACTCTCAACGCGTCTTGAACATCTCACGCAAGCAGGGGACGAACTGCATGTGCAGTAGGAATTGATGGCGATTGAATGGATTGTATAGTATGTACATATGTAACATAAAGGAACATTCAGACTGTCATAACGTGATTTTGTGAGACTGTTTCAGACGACTACCAATATAGTAACAGCATGGCTTTGCTTGAAAAATGAATCGCAGTGTTCACATGATCATTCTTGGAAAGCGCCGGCAGAAAGTTTGAAAGAGATTATCTCCATTAAGCGAGGACTGGCGCCATCCTTCAAGCTTCAAGTGATGCCAATATTATGCTCATAGTACTAGTACTATTACGATATATCACTGCGCTGCTCTGAGAAGGAGTATTGTAAGACGGCTGCATGCAAGAGCCGAGACGGAAGGCTGCCCAGGCAACCTCCATTTAGAATAGTCCCTCAGCGAGGAAAGTGAAGGAGGAACATCGTAGAACGTGTCAAACTGTGGCGTTATAAGCTTCATGAGATAGATAGACTATAATATTCTGGGAGCGGTGTAAACGTGGGAAAGTTCTTGAGATAGAGTGAGAGTGAGACATTTAACTTCAGCCTATCCGGACTCACTGATACGTATTACTGTCCCTTAGGTGTTCTATGCCAATCGAAGGATGTGCAATCGCTTAAAAGCGGCACTCGTCCACTGGCAGATACTGCATAAGAAGTTATGACAGTCCTGGTCTTGTCTGTCGGGGGAGTCGTTGTTTGCGCTGTCCTCTACTATTATACATGGCAGCAGCACCGACTCCGACATAGACTACCGCTGCCACCTGGACCACCCGGCCTTCCCTTGATTGGAAACACCTTGTCTGTCAACACCGCACACCCCTGGTTATCGTACGAACAATGGGGAAAAAAATACGGTGTGTTCTCATCCTAATTCTTTGTGGATGCAAGAAAATATTTACTGAGAGCCGATTATTCCAGGCGGCCTAGTGTACGTTAACCTGCTTGGTAAGGATTTCATCATTATCAATAGCGCAGAAGTCGCGCACGACCTGTTGGATCGGCGGTCGACGGTCTACTCCGATAGACCCTACATACCCGCAAATGAAACGTGTGTTGTTTGTGTGCTCTCGGTTGTTTCGTGAAGAGAGTCAGATCTGCTGATGCTCGCACATAGTTTTGGTATGAATTTCAACTCGGGCCTTCTTCCGTACGGAAACCTGTGGAGGGTTCACCGAAGGATGTACAATACTGCTCTCAACAAGGAAGCTGCATGCAAATACAAGCCAGTAGCCTTGAGCAAAGCTTGCCAGCTCATACAGAACTTGCTCGACGCTCCAGAGGATTATGCCAAGCATTGCAAGACGTGCGTCACCCACTCAATCCACGTTGTTAGATCTGCGACGTCGCTGACGGCGAATGTTCAGTTTTGCAGCAGCAACCATTATGGCTACGACGTACGGATACGATGTTGCGCTCAAGAACGACCCGTTCGTGACAAAGATTGAACATTTTCTTACTTTGATATTGGCTGCACTGACTCCCGAACGGGCTGCCTTATTGCTCGCCTTCCCGTTCTGTATGTCCTCGTCCGTTGTGTTGAATTATTGTGTTGATCCGGCGAGATGATCAGTGGCACATATTCCATCTTGGTTCCCAGGGGGGGGATACAAGAAGCGAGCAGCGGAGTGCCGAGCGCTTGCGAAGGAAGTCTTAAACAACCCTGTCAACTACGTCAAGGACAACATGGTAGCTACTATCATTTTCATCTCATTCGTTCTGGTACGTGCTATACGATAATTGCCACTTTTGTAGGCTGTTGGGACGGCAAGGAAGTCACTCGTTCATGACTTGCTGGAGATAGAAACCGGAAAAGTGGATGAAGATGGAATTAAAGCCGTTGCAGCCTCTGCTTTCTTAGGTATGTGAAGCATGTTTCCCTTGGCTAAACGAGAATTAAGATCATACGCTGGCAGGTGGTGCTGAAACTGTGAGTGGTCAAACTATGTATTTAAGAAAGATACGCATAACATTCTTTTAGAGTGATTCAACCCTGCGTGTATTTCTTCTCGCCATGGTGCGCCATCCCGAGGTGCAAGCCAAGGCTCAGGAGGAGATTGATCGGGTCATCGGTACGGACCGCCTGCCAGACTTTGGCGACAGGCCAAATCTTCCATACATCGAGGCTGTATATCTCGAGACGTTCCGTTGGCGACCTGTGGTACCCACCGGTAAATGATTCGGTCCTGAGACACGAGTCATCAGGTCAAATTATCTTTGCAGCACTTCCTCATATGACAGCAACAAGTGATGTATACAAGGGCATGTACATTCCCAAAGGTGAGCTAAACATATTATCGATGACGTGACATATCATGACAAGATCACAGGTGCCATCGTACTCACCAATATCTGGTACGCATCTCGTCCCGTTGACCAACAATTGACGGTGAGCCAGCGCAGGGCGATGGGACATGATGAGAAGCAATTCGATGATCCGATGGCCTTCATTCCCGAACGCTATCTCACGCCTACTGGAATGCTCGTGGCAGGTAGGGCGCACCATGGGTTCGGTTTTGGCCGGTAGGGTACACATATACTTTCGCCAGAGTGGGTGCTAAAAATATTGCAGTCGCATCTGCCCGGGAAGGCATATGGCGGATCAGAATGTCTGGGCGGCCATCGTGACGATACTTGCCACTGTGCGTCTCGCGAAGGCCCGTGACAAAATTGGAAACGAAATCGATGTTAAAGTGGAATTCACGAGCGGACTCGCAAGGTGAGGGTTATCGTCAAGCCCTTGTGGGGTAGTTCTTCATTGCTTACCATCATAAAGTGGTCCAAAACCATTCTCATGCTCTATCGTCCCACGTTCCCCGTGTATCAAGAAACTCATTTGAACGAGGGACGAACATGTACACTAAGCACCATGCTCAGCTTGGATGGGAAAGCCGACCGGATTATAATTTTTGGAATCACTCAATCCAAATGTGACACATGGATCTGCGGTATTGGATATAGTTGAAGCAGTATGATAAATGATAGGATGATTTATCCAGTTATCTACAAGTCTGAATGCTCTGCGAGACTTTGCGGCATTGAGACTTGTGTCCTTCAAGTCGTTAAACCAGAGACCATTCTGTACCATTCGGTCCTTCTCGAGTCATTGTTGCCTTATGAAATCTACTTCGCAATATGTCATGAATGACATTGATCACACCGTTCCCTGCAAGACAAGATCATTACAGCAACTAATTGATTATCTCTGTCCTTACACAACATGGTGTAGGCTCACGACAGAGCCACTCGTTCTCGTCATGCAGAACCTAACACATTAATATTGTCATAAATTAAGTAGGTGACCAAGTTCAATGTACTGGGGACCTGCTCATAATGTACCACTTGCTACCGGTTACCCCTGACATGACATCACTGTCTTTTCTCGGTTACATATAAGTATTTGCTCGAGATCCTGGGCCTGCCAGCGACCCAAGTACGCTGCGATGTTGCAGTACCTATACCCGACTCGAGCGAGGGAAGCACAGGGTTTAGCCACTGACAGCTTCAGGAAAAGTGCGCCCCAAGGCTTTCAAGTTTCGTCTGAATCCACGTTAGTACTTGTCCTTTCCCTTTCTTTATCAGATTCATAGAAATAGTTCGCACCAAATATGTCATAGTCCGTATCAGGGGGGGAAATATTCCAGAATCATTTAATTATAAGTACCGAGCCTGAACAGACCGGCCTGGCCGCACTCACGGTAGACTCCGGAGCTCATGTAGTATGTGGCGGCGGTCTCCGACGTGTAAGCGTAGTCAAATCATTTGAAACAAATCTAAACAAACCCGCTCAGCCTTACATAAAAGAGTGACTCTTTGATCCAGGTCCGATAGTTAAATCCAACCAATCCAGCCTTGAAAGTGACGAGCGGGCTAACTTCTCCTTTATCCAGGTCCGCAGTGCATGCCCGCCTGTTGTGTCGTGTCGATCAAGCAAATTTTCACATATACGTTCCGCGTTCGCGTCGCGGTTACTCGGGGCCACAAGTAATATCGGATGTACCTCCACCCTACTACTACTTCAGAAATGGTGCACAGACGTGAGTCGCATCATTTTGCAGTATTGTCCGTCAATCGCGCGAAATCGATTGACGTGCCGGCAGCCTTTCAGAAAACCCATTGCCGACGCTGCCGTCTTCCGCACTCACGTAGGCCTCACCACAATCAGAAATTTCGAATGCGAGGGGGAAAGGGAAATCAAGGGTCCTTTACGGCACTCGGTTAGCGCAGAATCGCCAGCACCAATTCCCAAACAACTGCCCAACTTAGTGAGATCCGTGGCAAAATTGGACTGTGCTATGATGTGTATTCTTGCTCGCAGGCATTGCAGACTGTTGCACTTAAAAGCTGTACCCACCCAGGTATAGGCTCTAGATATCCCCGCCGAGTCTTCAGCTGCTCAGCCAAAGTACACACTCATGCCGTTGACTCTTCCTATCATTAGTTCAATCTTTACAGGGCCCATGATTGGATCTGAGTTTGTGTACTCTGTTGGAGCCGTCCTTGGCGCTGCGCTGCTGCTCCTCAGTGCGTGGCGGAAGCGCTCACTCAGACAGGGACTTCCCCTACCTCCTGGACCGCCTGGCCTTCCCTTGATCGGCAACACTTTGGACATCAATCCTGCCTATCCCTGGTTATCATATGAACAATGGAGACAGAAATATGGTGCGTCCCCTCACGAATGTAAATTCATCCTCATCGAAGACTGGTTCCTCCAGGCAACTTGATATACATCAAGATGCTTGGCATGGATTTCATTATCATTAACAGCGCGAAAGTGGCGCACGATCTCTTGGATCGACGCTCAAACATTTATTCTGATAGACCTTGTATACCTGCAACCAAATTGTGCGTCGTTTTTCGCTCTCCATCGTTGCACATAGAGAATGAACTGGAGTGTGGTGGATCGCACCTAGATTCGGTCTCAATTTTGGCTCGGGTCTTCTCCCGGAAGGCAATGTGTGGAGGCTCCATCGCAAGTTATTCAATACCACTCTCAGCAAGGACGCGGTGCGTCAATACAAGCCGGTGGCATTGAGAAAGGCCTGTCAGCTCGTGCGGAACTTGCTCGATTCACCAGAGGACTACGCAGAGCATTGTAAGACGTGCGTTTTCCTCGGTCATTATACAAAGCCGTCGTTTCAGATGTTTTCCCAGCTTCTCGGGGGCGGTCATCATGGCTGCGGCTTATGCATACGAAGCTGCACCTAGGAGCGACCCTTTCGTGGCAAAAGTGTACCACATTCATAGCTTTATCGTGAAGGTGTTGACCCCCGAGTGGTCCGCTCTGTTGCTTGCGTTTCCATTTTGTATGTCCACTCTGTTGTGATATTCATTTTTTGTTGATTCTTGTGTCACCAGTGTCGCATATCCCATCCTGGTTGCCTGGAGGGATATATAAGCAGCGAGCTGTGGAATGTCGTGCACTCACAGCAGATGTATTAAACACCCCTGTCGATTATGTCGAGAAGGAGATGGTAATTATTATCATCTCACACCAGGGCGATCGGATTTGAGAAAATTTACCTTACCAGGCTGCCGGAACAGCAAGACGATCGCTCGTTCGCGATTTCCTTGAAGAAAAGTACAATGAAGTGGACAATGACACGATGAAAGCTATCATAGCATCTACCCTGCTAGGTATGTCGAACACACTTTTTGGCTGAGCAAGGATTTATGACGTCATGCAGGTGGTACGGATACTGTGGGTGGTCAAACTACGTATTTATGATTGGCTTGGCCTGATATTCTTCCAGACCGATTCGCATCTGCGTGTCTTTCTTCTCGCCATGGTTCTCCATCCTGAGGTGCAAGATAAGGCTCAGGAAGAGATCGATCGAGTCGTCGGTCCTGAACGACTGCCCAACTTTGGCGACAGGCCCTGTCTGCCGTATGTAGAGGCTGTTTATATCGAAGCTTTTCGTTGGCGACCGGTGGTGCCTACATGTAAGTGATTCAGCTCAGATACACTCACCGGGGTCGAACCGTCCTCGCAGCACTTCCACACATGACCACGACTAGTGATGTATACCAGGGCATGTACATCCCTAAAGGTGAGTCCGATATAACTATCATTATGGGCGGCGCGAATTTTCTTGATTGCAATCTAGGCGCTGTCATTGTCCCCAATATTTGGTATGCATGTATTGAGTAGTCGTCGAACGCATTCAAGCTAAGCTAGTGCAGGGCGATGGGACGGGATCCGACGCAGTTCGACGATCCGATGGCCTTCATGCCCGAACGCCATCTCACACCCGATGGGGCCGTCGCCGAAGGCGCAACACATCATGTCTTTGGTTTTGGCCGGTGAATACCGCAGTTTCGGGTTTTGGCGAATGGGTAATACTGAACAGACGTCGCAGCCGCATCTGCCCTGGAAAGCATCTAGCAGATCAGAATATTTGGGTGGCCATCGTGACTATGCTTGCTACCTTGCGTGTTGCGAAAGCCCGTGACGAATCAGGAAATGAGATCGATGTCAAAGGGGAGTTCACGAGCGGACTCGTAAGGTGGGGATTATCCCGTAGCCTTTGTGGTGTTGTTACTTATCGATTGCCGTGATGACAGCTCTCCGAAACCATTCTCGTGCTCTATTACTGCACGTTCTCCGTGTGTGAAGGATCTCATTCAAACGGGAGAAGAATATGAGTGAGTGTGGTGCCGCAGTGGTGAAAACAGGAATGGAAAGCGAAATATGACGGGAAACCTGTGCTAAAGTGTGGTATGTATCCTGCTATCTGGTGAACCAATTAATGTGATTCGACGACAACCGATTCTTTCTCTTTTGATGAACCAAAGATCATCCGGTAAAACTCGGGTCCCTCTCGAATCAATGCCTGTCATCCAAATAGACGTTGAGTTGCGAAAAGATTCCGAGCGTGACTGGACTCACGATGATGACCTCGACGGCAATGAGAGCAATAATTACTAATTCCATGCGGTGCCCTGAGGACTGGAAAGGTCTAAGCGCATTGGACACGAAGCTACAACGTTCATGCATACCTCCGTAAGCAGCTGTCTGAGGGTCGATTGAACCTGTTGTTCGGATTGAGAACAAGCTCGAGTGAATCGAAGAGTAAAAAAATCACCTCGGTCGCATAAGTGATCTTCTCGTTAACCGCATGCGTCCGCGCCTTGACCTCCAGCGCGGCAGTCATGGATTTGAAAAAGCCCTCTAGCTCCGGCTCTGCCCAGTACAGATCCGGGGTATCCGAGAAGTTCTCCCGGTTAAGGTTCAGACCTTGGCGGAACTTCATCAGGACACCCAACTTCTTGATGAGAGCCTGGCGACCGAGTCCAGGTTTACCAGTCTTTTCGAGCGAGTGGGGGAGCTGGGCGACGGAGAGAAGGTATGCTTCGAGTGATTCTTCGATCACGGCGAGCGCGGTAGACCTGGAGAGGGCCTGAGAGAAGGCGTAGCGAGCGAGAAGCGTGCTCATATCGAGAGACTGGTTCAATGGGGAAAAGGAAGCATCATTCACGGGGTCTTGCAGTGGTGCGACGTGTCCAAGGATGATCAAGTCGCCCTGTATTCGGGTCTTCCTGCAAAGCGGAGACAGAGGATTAAATCAGTCGTTTTGTTCAAGGAAGAACCTAGCGCGCGTCCTACTCGTTAGGGTCCGTCACGAATTCTAGCTCCTCCGTCTCGGGATCTCGGAGTGAGCCGACCTCGCAAGGAGCCAGTATGTCTGTCGCAAACTGGCGCGCTTCATCTTCGCTCAATCCCCAGCAAACGAAGCTGCCGTTTCCGAATACGAAAATCTCGCCGTCCTGACCCCACCGGGGGATCCACCATGCGTCATGGAGTTTCTGGGAATCTGGTGTAAGGCGAGGGCGTAGGCGAGTTGGGAGGTAGCGTTCAGCGGTCGCGAAGGTCAACACGGGTCTGATCGAGCTGCGAGTTGGGGTCGGATTTGAACGAATGGGAAGCGAGGCAGAGGCCGTACGTCGAAGAGGCGTGCTAGCCTTTGGCTTTGACTTGAGTGAGTCGGACTCGACAGAACTCGACAAGGCGCGCGAAAACTTGGACGCGACGAGCACCCGCGACGGCGAACGCGCAGTGGTTGTACGCAAAGCACTGCGACAGAGAGCGTTCATGCTAACTTTTCGCACGCTTACAATGGCTCGTGCACACCACGTCGTCGTCTATGCGTCCGTCTTTCTGCTGGTGTACCTTCTCGCCTGTTTCTTTGTCATCCCGATCCCATTCCTCGAACAAGACGTCGTCGTACAACTCCTGCCCGTCGTGCGTACTCTTGTCTTTTCTTGATTTCATCCGCTAAATTTTTGACACAGATCCCTTGGTGGTTGTTGGTCTCTTTTGGAGCCTACTCCCTCGCGTCCCTCGGTTGGGGGTTGTTCACTTTCAGAGACTGTCCAGATGCCTACGACGAATTGCTCAAGGTGAGCTGCTGATACCGTCATGTCCCACATCTTGTATGCTACGTCCCACGTCTGCAGGAGATCAACGACGCCAAGAACGATCTCAGAAGGAAAGGCGTCAGCGTGGACTGACCTACCTCTGGTTCGCTTGCCCCAGGTGGAATGAATCTGTTGGTCGGTTAAACAAACGTTCACGTCGCAGAATTTCTTCCGCCGGACTGAGCGCAGGATAACATGTCCGGCTTTCCATGTTCCATAAATCACGGCGCCTACCATGTCTCCGAGACACCATGAGGATCTGAGAACAATCTCCGGAGCATCATACACCGTGAGTGTACAAGGACGTATAGATATGGATATGATACCAGGGGTCAACACTTCGATTTGGAAGGTTGGCGCTCACCGAGCCACAGCGGCCTAACTCCACCGACATGCCGTAGAGTTGCCATGACTGTGTGCGAGTCCACCTCTTGCTTCAATTCTCAGTCAGTGGATCTGATTTACGAAACTAAGCTTAGTTGGGTATAATCCTGGCGAGCACTCCGAGTGCGACTCTGTCATGAACCGGTTGATGTGATGCGCTCGCCCTCACCACCACGCCCAGCAAGCGTGCCCTCCTGCCGCAGTTCGGAGCTCTCCCCCGGGCCCCTTGTCCTTCTCACCTCCACTCACCTCCCACTGTGGTCATTATGAAGTGTCCGACAGCTTGTCGACTTGCAGCTAATGTCAGTTTACTTCGTCTATCCATGACTTGCCTCGGTCGTGTTAGTCTAGTCAGCCGACTAATTCAATGTCTGAACGAAATCGTTGCACAAAGTAATACACGGCTCCAAACCCCCATTCCGGTTACTCTGCGTGGTGGGCACAAGGATTGGTGCATGCGGGCGACGAGATAGTTGCGGGGAACGTACCTCTACTTACGGAACCATAGTGCTGGACCCGAGCAACGTTCCGCTATTCGAGTTCTCTATTCGTCCTCGTAGCCTTGAACAGGTCTTCGTGCGCGTTGCGGAACTGAGAGAGGGAAGGAGAACAATCAACCCATGAATATGTAGTCAGCCAGGTGGTCTCACGAGGGTATGTGGTTGGTATGCGCTCAGCGGGGACGTAACCAAAGTACTTTTGCCGGATCGATGGGACCGTCAAGGCGAAAACAGGGCCCGCACTGCCTATGAGACAAGACCAGAAGATGACCGGTTGTTCATGGGCAAGGTATTGCTATGGAGATCATTCATTATGAATAAAATAATTCCATACGAAGATTGAGTACTTACAAGGTATCTGTACGTCCTCCTAAATGGTGAGACGAGGGACGCCATGAGGGTGCTTGGTTGTCCTAGAGTTCGCGAGGACGAAAACGGAAACAATGTTTGGACCTGTGTGCACATCTTTGGCAAAGGCTTTGGAAATAAATAACTCCTAAATAAAAACTTCTTACAAGGTGATCAACTAACTACAGGGCGCTACTGTACGTGACAATCCTACAAGATGATAAAATTCAAGTTCAACGAAACCCAAGACATCCCTTAGTGACATTTATAGGTACGGGAATCACAATACGAGGTAGGTATCAGTATAAAGGAATAGATTTAATGTGCCGAGCCCTATAGGTATGCTTTGCTCTTCTGGCTGGATTAGTTTGTCTACACATGAATTAGTGGCGTCGTATATTGACTATCAGGGCGTCGACGCATAGTAGCTGAGGCAGCGAGTCTTTCGATGTCTTCTACTCTGACTTTACGCAGACCGCTTTTGATCATGCAGGCAGTCGACACAGGTTGCACACCCGATTTCTGGTGCAAGTGTTTCTGTATCGGTAGCGAGTGTGCCCCTGCGGCCGTATAGCCGAGTTCATGGAGCGCCAAAGTTTCAGATGGCAGTACGCCGGGCGCCTGATTTTTACTTTTAGGATTTCCAACTGGTCGGAAATATGGACTGACCTGCGCTGTCAAAGCCCTCGCAGCCATCTTTTTCTGTTTCCTCATCTTGTATTCACTGACAGGGGCTCGTCCCTCCGCCGCTGCTGCTCTCATCTCCACGTCCTTTCTCCTAAGCCTTCGTACTGTGCTTTCGGACAACGATTGACCTTCTTTCAAGCTTAGCAGCACCGTTTCGAGAAGGCCCATGTGGGGAAGGGGAGTTGCTATGGCGAGTCTGAGAGTGTCATCACCTCCGACGATGGGGATGAAGTCACCAGGGCATATAGGTAGGATCAGCGGGAGTTCAGGGATATCGTCCAATCTATTGTGAGGAAGGGACGTATATGCCAGTCCAAGAAAGCCGGTGCCTACGCAAGGTGTCTTGACGCTCGCGAGACTGAATGTGATCAGATCTGACAAGAGATGTTGCGTAGGTGGTTGATAACGAATGCACGTAGCTACGATCCTCCAGAACGTGCGGGCGGCCGAGGATTTTGGACCGAGATCGCGCAGCTTTGTCGAGACGAAAGTTTGGGCCACGGCATGGTGAACCATTCCGTTCGCGGGCGAGCATGCTGTGATGAGAATAGATGTACTAAGACCTGCGTTGATCCACATGGTACGTCGATTCGCATAAATATTGAAGGAGGTTCGAGTGACGCGTCTTGATCACGTGGGAGCACAAGATCACGGTAGCATCTCCGCGAGAACTCCACTGGGATTTGTGCCGATGCCATTGTCTACTATATGAATTATTAGCGCGCTCATCAGTTCTTGGAGAGCCGTTCACGAATATCTCGAAGTTACGGGGCAGGACGCGAAGCTGAAGAAGTTCAAGACTTTGTGAGGCGAGAATTCCGAGTGGTGCAGCAAGGCTCCCTCGCAAGGATCTACCAAGAGAAGCGCGAACGCGGCTGATCGAATGATCTCGCAGATCACCGTTTCAAATTCCACCGATCATCCAAGCGACCCGCAACGGATTTCAGACCTCTTGAGCATCTCTATCAGATATATATATTAAAATCTCATGTTTTTAAACCTCTTTGGACTTCGCTCTCTCGCTCTCGCGTGCTTCTGTGTTCCGGGTATACAAGTACTGCTTCTCGCAGGCTATTCTTGGACTCATAGTACTGTAATCCCTGCCCTGCAATGAGATTCCTACATTGTTGCTCGGTTTCTCTGCAGCCATTTCATTAGCGGTTATGCATGTTGTGTCAGAGGGCCTTGATGAAGCCATGTAACAGCAGGGGTGAACTTTTCCCTTTTGGCGCTCGCTTGCACTTTTGCGCTGCCACTGGCATGATGTGATCGCTGGCAGCACCGTGTCTTGATCACGTGGGAATAGTGTTTCTTGATTGTTGATTGACTCTGATCGATGATCATCAAGCTTGCTGTGCGGATAAGTCCACGGTGCCACGGTGCCACAGAGCCCGCACGACAATTTCGACAAAGTTCCACAGACCTTTCAGAACCTCAAACTTCAAGCCATGTCTTTCGAAGGTGAATCCCTTGCTATCTATGGTAGAAATGTTATTCTCAGGAATCCTGTCGACGCTTTAGACGACCACCTGCAGCCTTCCGGTGACACAAAGGTTGGGATATTGGGAGCTGGTATCGCTGGTCTCTACGCAGCTCTCATACTAGATTCGCTTGGCGTCGAGTATGAAATCCTGGAGGCCTCTGACCGCACTGGCGGTAAGATGCTCACATACAAGTTCCCTGGTGGGGATAAATATGACTACTATGTTTGCTTTCAAGTTTTTGTGTCTCGAGAAATGGATTGGTATTGATTTTCTTGTTTATCCAGGACGCGGGCGCGATGCGGTTCCCACTCCCAGAAAAAAATAGTCAAGGACAGTACAAGAATGGCATCACGAAGAGATTAGCAAAGCTGATCGAATATGAATCATTGAATCAAGGTCGAGATCGTCTCAAAGACACCCTCATACCCTATCATTTCCAGGTCAGACCCGGTTCCAAACCAGGCATCTGCTACGTCAACGGCACTCGTGTACCTCCATATGGTGCTCAAGCCATGGGCGTGGACGATACTTACATTCGAGCCGGAGTGGAAGCAATTTCCAACGATGTCATTGAACCATTCGTTCGGATGCTTCTTGATGATATCGAAACTGGACAGAAGAAGGGCTGGGAGATGCTTATGGCCAATGACTCCTACGCCCTCCGGTCATATATGGAGACAAAGTATATACCTAGTATTCACCTCGGCATTCCTCCAGATCATCTTCCTAACAGCGTCGTCAACTGGTGTGGACTTCTTGGGTATGATAACGACGATGCATTGTCAGAGACTGTTCTCTCAGCTATGCTGCTCCCACTTTCCGCGACGGGTGACACCAACCGCAAGGTTTTGGAATGGAAGTGTTTCGAGTAGGTTCCTTCGCTGGCATAAAATGGTCGCATTCATACTGTTCGTACAGGGGTGGATCAGAGACCTTGCCGAAAAGAATTGAAGAGTATTTAAGGAAGAAGGGAAATTATATCCGATTCAACAGCAAAGTCACGACCATAAGCCAAAGTCATACGGCCATGGATATTCCGATCAACCTCACGGATTCTCAACCATCTATCCATTCCGACGAGTCTTTTGACGACTTTGTTGTAATCGACACAGATGACATTCCAGATATCTTGACTACAGCTACTCGGAAAGTCGACATCCCAACCGTGGCAATTACGGTGAATAGTAACGAAACGCACAATTATTCACATGTCATATCCACTATACCTCTTTCTGTTCTCTGTACCATCGACTTGAGCGGGGCTGACCTGGATATTATGCAAAGGAATGCCGTGAATAAAGTGGACTGTTATCCTATACTCAAGATCGCGATACTGTTCAAATCGAATTGGTGGACCACGAAACTGGGTATTGTGGGTGGTGGATCGCTCACAGATCTCCCACTCCACGAGATTGTATACCCATCATATGGTGTTAACTCGAACGTGCCATCCAAAGTACTCATCGCTTCTTACACCTGGGCTGCAGACGCACTACTACTCGGCACTCTTGCCACTCCCTCCAGACATCCGGAAACGTTTAAGGAGCTTGTGCTTCGGAACCTGGCAGAGGTGCACGCTGGATTGCATCCGGACGTGACGTACGCGTACTTGGAGGAACAGTTCGTCGACATGCACGTTAAGGATTGGATTCGGGATGAATATGCGATGGGTAAATCCAGAGCGCCGTCCTCGACGATAAGCTGACGGCTTGTTTCTTTTTTTCAGCGCCGTACCCCGTCTTCAAGCCCGGATACTTTCGAGATTTGTACCCTTCACTCACCCGCCCTGCGGCGGGGAACCGTCTACACTTTGCAGGTGACGCCATCAGTATATATCACGGGTGAGTAGCATTTCCGCGAGAACTCCACTGAGATTTGTGCCGATTCCATTGCCTACTAGCTGGGTTGTTGGCGCGCTCATCAGTTCTTGGAGAGCCGTCCACGAATATCTCGAAGTCACAGGGCAGGACGAGAAGATGAAGAAATTCAAGACGCTGTGGGGCGAGAACCCCGAGTGGTACAGCAAGCCTCCCTTGTAGGATTGGCCAAGAGAAGTATGAGCGCAACCTCAGTGAATGATGATCGATGATCCACCCCGATCACCCAGAATCTTGAGCATCTCTAGTAAAATATATAATAATATCTCTCGCCGCCTTTTTATACCACTTCGGAGTTTTCTCTCTCTCTTTCGCGCGCGTGCTTCTGTCCTAGAAGCTTGAGCCTCGGCCCTAGACGAAACGAGCCACATGTCCGGCCGGATTGATTCTGATTCTGATTTGTGGGAATGGAGAGTCCATGCCAGTGATGCTATATAATTCCTCATGTATATTACATTAAGTAATACTGCCTTGGGCTCCCCTACAATGTTGCTCGACTTCTCCGTGGCCACTTCATTGGCAGTTGTGCACGTTGTGTGCTTTCGGGGTCCAGACGTCCAGGTGCAAGTAACTTGGCTTGTTGTTTTCGATGCCGTAAGCCTGTAAAACTTGAAATACCTCCAAAAATGGAAATAACTTGGATGGAGGCAAGTTCCACTGGTAGTTGCTCATTGCACTCGCCTCATGTCTGCAGTCCCGTCTACACCAAAGGCCCACTCGACAAACACAGTACAGACACCAACAACAGCTCGTGTTGCCGGAACGCATGCCCTACTATCATCACCACATTATTCGACCACTCGAAGGCATTCCCTATATGGCACCGAGGACCGCGTCGTGATCGACCCGGGGTCGCGCATATGGAAGGTTGGCTTTAGTGGAGAAGGAAAGCCAAGAGACGTCTTTTATGCTGATAAGTCCAGCACTGGAGCTCTGTGGGGTTGGAGTCGTGCGACCGATCCGTCAGCAAGGATCGAGGAGGAGAGGATGCTTGAAATTCACGTCGAACGGTGCATGCGCTCCGTATTCCACGAGTAAGCACCACTCCCCCTTTACTCTTTCTATTTGTATGGAATCCCATCTCAGGTCGCTACTTACGGACCCGAAATCACGCAAGGTCATTCTTGTCGAGCACCCGTTACTCCCACTGTATGTCAAAGACATATTTGCCAAAGTTTTGTTCGGTAACTTGCAGGTATGTTCAATTGCCTCGCATCCCGGTAACTTGATTAAAGCTTATCAAGGTTCCTTCGGTATCATTCGCATCAAGCCACCTACTTTCCCTTCTCTCTGTCGGTCGCATCACTGGTCTCGTGATCGACTGTGGCCACTTGGAGTCTGCAGCTCTTCCTGTTTGTATTTTTTTTTATAGATTTCTCAATATTCAACAGCGTCGTAGATATTCGCTGCGCGACCTATGTTTCCCCACCTTCGAACGACGCCATTGGCCGGATCACGGTTTACGTCCCACCT
>JBBPPG010000170.1:0-40866 GCA_038091855.1 Leccinellum luteum | reverse complement strand
TACGAGTCACGTAGTCGTTTTGTTGAAGCTCGATTAGTGTGGACTGTGGGGCAGAAGGCATGGCTTGACGGAATGATGTGTGCAAACCAGTTGCAAGAACTTCAGCAAAATATTTTTTAATAACTTCATCCTAGTGGGTCCTGGTTGGCCGTGCCAGTGGTTGCCTTCTGTGATCGTCCCTTATTAATTAATACTCATCGACGTTTGAAGACAATAAGTCAGTGCTGTATCGCATTCTTGATGTCCCTTCAAACAGGGACATCATGAGCGTACATCAGCAAATTGGCCCATTACTGACTGCCAACCTAACTTATAACCACTTATGGCATAGCTAAGTACACTTCAAGCAAATCACGTACTAGCACCTATGGCAACACGCATCAGCCTGAGTCATATGGTACAATTCAAGTTTGTAGTTCTCCAGTGGATGTTATGGTCCTTCAACAACCATTGAGATATGTATTTTGTGTGCAGTATACCTTGAGTGTACCTGTTTCTAGTTATTTAACCTCTGTCCAGTCATTCAGGTCCTTGCACCCTGCTATATGGACATCAGTCACATACTGTTCTCTTTGGTTATTATCTTCCGTCCTTGGAGGCAGTGAGATATCGCTTTAATTGTTTCCTCCATTCCTTCATGCTTTATCGTCCCTAGATTTGCTACTCAGGAATGGCGTTCCACACTATCAAATCCAATAGACAGGAAATCAGACAGGTGCTATTTGTTGCCATCCGCCGGTCGTTTTCAACGACGTGATAATCTGAAAAGTGAAATATCGATGGAGGATAATGTCATCTTTGTATTTTATGATCCGAAAACATGTTTATCCGAGATCACATTTCGATCAGAAACTAATTCTTGGTACGTGAAGACCACGTAAAAATTTGCGCTCACTATGGAAGAAGACACCAGTCATGAACAACTTGCTTCAAAGCCTTTGCCTACATCATTTGGGTTGTCATCCCCATCGCTATCTCCTCGACGTCCTCCAATGCCTCGTTCTGCCCGGCATCTGCGAGCACGATTGAAGTATCCCCAACTTGAAAGCCCCGACCAGATAAACAGAAGCCTGTACCGATCCCGCGTCCACCTTTACCGTTTTGAGTCCAAGTAACTAACACATCCGCCGTTCACGAAAACGCCAGGTTTATAGCACTTAGTAGCACTGGTTTACCATGGCTGCGTATGACGTCAAACCAGTGTCCACTCGGTCATCGATATATTTTCTCCGCTATCCTCTCCTTTGCTCTGGAAGTCGTCTACGAACACGATTTGGGATTGGCTCAGCCTACGGCCAAGTGATGCTGACCAGCCAAAACCAGAATCGATCCCACTTCCAGATCCATCTAGAACACTGTGCGCGTACAATTCCCGGATGTCAAGAATAAACCGCGGAGTCAACGTGGGTAAAGGGATATATCCGATAAGAGACACGGGTATAATTTGCCACCCCTCCGGAGAGTAACTGTTGAAAGCGTACAATGTATTCAGGAGGTTCCACACCAAGACACTAGGGTCCGACAACAGAGTTAGCTGCGCTCATCTTGTGGAATTAGATAGAACAGGGTTAGATGAGAACGTACAGAAGGAAGTAGAGGACACCCTCCACGACGAGCAGGTTCATGAGCTGGTTGAGTCGCCACCGCTTCGTGATTCCATGCATTTGGAACAACTCCCTCACAAACTGAACGATAAGTAGGGTGCACATCACTGCAGCATGGACAAGTTGAGTGACACTAGAAACACCATTCCAACTGAAAGCATCGATATCTTTGGAGCAAACTGTAAAATCTGCAATTT
The DNA here is from genome assembly GCA_038091855.1 of Leccinellum luteum. Lineage (NCBI taxonomy): Eukaryota > Fungi > Basidiomycota > Agaricomycetes > Boletales > Boletaceae > Leccinellum > Leccinellum luteum. Next base: position 39,065 of record JBBPPG010000170.1, on the reverse strand, counting down.
GAGTAAGAGTCACTGTGTAATGTCCAGATAGCGAAGTCGTCTAAGTCAGTACAGAATGCATGGTTGTCATTATTTTCACTTCTACACACCTGAAAAACTGCTTGGATTACTATAAATAATCGCAGCAATGGTCGATGGAATGACTTCCGCGAGATAAGAAGTGAGAAGGATGCCAAAAATTATCTTCGATCCAGTATAGATGGCCCGCAGGCGTAGGATCATCATCACTACAATCAGCGTATACCTCCCTTCTCTTTTTGAGACAAACAACAGAAAAACTCACGATCTGCCGCACAAACGAATAGAAGGTTTACCCATCGATCGACGATGGAAAGTACCCCACCTTAGAAATACATTCGGACCAAGCAGACACAGGATGTATCGGGACGTACAACTTCCGTTTGACATCAGCTGTTCGAGGTCCTCAACGGATTAAACAAAGGCGACTCACAACTGTGGATTGAAATCGTCAGGTAAGCTAAGATTCTGTCACGTAAAAAATAAAATAGAAATAAGAACCCACTTGAGTGGGTTCAGTTTGAAAAGAAGTCCCCCCTGTAAATGAGGTTAACCACTCTAGTCCACCACAATTCGAATCCCTGAACATACGGAGTGAAATCATTCTGATGTACAAGGCAGAAGTAAACATTCAACATATCGATAGGAAGAAATTTGAACATACATGAAGCTACATAGCCCGAGATAACGAACCTGCAATGATGGTTAGACTCATACAGCATCATCCCGAAGATGTCAGACAGGTTCTGATACGTACGAGAACGAAAAGCGTAGACACTAATGTCCAAGGCTTGTTCTGCAATCACAATGGAACTGACACCAGCTTAAACAACGAAACATTAATTACGAACCCATATGTACTTTATCTGTACGGATCATCAGTGAGAGCAAGGCTATGGTATTATACCAGAATCCAAGCAAACGGAGTACAATACCTCTCTCGGAAACGTGAGGACTGGGAATAAAAAGATTAAGCCGATAGTTCACGGGTTCTCCAAAGATGTATACCATAATCATATCCGACGGAAGTGATGACTACAACTGTAACCGCTTCTGTGAGGCTGCTCGCTCTCGAGTAGGATGGACGTACTGGCTGCATAGTCACTCAGTAGAAGTTTTGTCACGGCAGAGTCCATGGACGATGCCATAGAGTCGGTAAGTGGACACCGAAAGAAACTGTCCAGCAAAAGAAGACGGGGTGGAAGTTGGAAGTTCCCGATGACCTACAGATACGTGTGTATATATAAGACGAAACTCGACGAGATGCCGAAAGCACGCTGTGCAGTGCCACAGTGGCTTCCTCCGGAAATTTACGCCATTCAACTACAGTCAGCATGATAGGTGCCAGTGTTACGCTTCGCTCACTCTATATGGACTAGCCTCAGGACGAAACAACACCTGTGCTCGAATTGGTAGTATTGCAGTGTCCTTCACTTCGGCGAACGCGGCATCCAGCCTGCGTTGAAGGAGAAAGGTCTGCTGCTCGTCCGGTAAAACAATAGACTCACAATTATGTGAGAACAAATTCAAAGAGTATGCGTAGTCAGGGTAGGCTGAGTCTGTAACATGAGTGTCGTACTGATCTGCAGAACTACTTGCCGACATACCTATTGACTACACCAGTATAAGCCGCCACACCAATGAGAGTTCTCGAATATCAGGAAGTCCTTCCGAATATATTCAGTTCCAATCCTGGTGCACATGTATTAATTTCCCAACGTAGCATAGAGGGAAATGAAGGACTTAATCGATCATGATCCTAGGCCACGGCATCTGGTTCAAGACACAGCCATCGCGACCCATGCAATTTCTGTGATGGGACCGATGCAGGTGCTGCTGTACTGCGTTGGCAGTTCTCCTGATCGGAGTCATGCCCACTGGCAATGTGGACCTGCCAGTGCGCGTACGTAAATCTGTTTCCCTGTGCTCGCAAGCTTCATTGCTAAAGATATTGTGAATGGTGAATGGTTCTTGAACGTATCCTGAGCAACCACTAATTGCAAGGGGGTATCGAGGAAGCTGCATGGCCCACGCTAATCCAGTGGCGAAGTCTATGACAGCCGCCGGCTTGGAATACAACGAGCAACATCGATGTCTCCAACATCTGAGCGTGAGACAGTTGCAGAGCTTGAATTGTAAGTTCTTCTGGGTTCCTGTTACTAGTACTGTAACGTCCATTCAGTTCTGGCGGTTAAACCAGTTCCGAGTTGTACGCGTCCAGGTGTGATACGATTCACAGATACCTATTAGTAATGCTGCAGTAGCGTCAGCATCATGCGATCGAATACGAGACGGCGCGCAGTGTTCTAATGCCAAAAATGTCACAGACTTCATCTTCTGTCCCATCGTCTATACTGGAGGGACGATCTCATTCGGATAACCTCGCTGGCTTATAGATTCGGTTCTACCCCCGGATCAGATGGGCCAATGGAGATTGACGACATGAATCAATTTCTGGGCCAGATTTGAAATATGACTGGACAGCCACACCCCTATAGTTTACCTTTACACTATCCGTTAGCTGATCCAACAACCAACATGTCGGACGCAGCAAACCTTCCATACTGGAGTTCACAGCGTCTTTTCAAAACATTTTCTGCAGACGCCAGAGCCGCCGCCGTCGAGTTCGTCGGATCAACACTTTTCATCCTTCTCGGTCTAGGCGGTATTCAAGCCGCCTCCGCCGAGGCACAACAAAGCGGTTCGAGCATCGAACATGTGCTCTACATCGCGACGTCTATGGGGCTAAGCCTCCTCGTCACCGCTTGGTTGTTCTACCGCGTTACGGGTGGACTCTTTAACCCGGACATCACACTGGCGCTCTTCCTCGTCGGCGTCGTTGGTCCTGTCCGGTTCGTCTTGTTCTGCATCGCGCAAATGGTGGGGGCGATCGCTGGATCGGCGATCTTATACGCTCTAACTCCTGGACCGTTCAGCGTCAAGTAGGATTCCTGAACGGATTCTGAAGCAAGATACTGACTGTTCATGCTGTCATAGCACGTTCCTACAGGAAGGGATAAATCCAGCCCAGGCCGTGTTCATAGAGATGTTCATCACAGCGACATTAGTCTTGGCCGTACTCATGTTAGCCGCCGAGAAACACTCTGCCACGCCGTTTGCTCCTGTAATAGGTTTATACTTTTGATTTTGATTTGGCAAAGACTGACGAACATAGGTTGGAATCGGGCTGACGCTTTTCGTTGGGCACCTGTATGTCTATTAATTTGGCATGCCAGAGGTCGTAGCTGACCATGGTCAGATTCGCTGTCTTCTACACTGGCGCGAGCATGAACACCGCTCGTGCGTTTGGTCCGGCGGTAGTCACTGGTTTCAAGTTCCCTGGACACTCCAATCATTGGGTGGTAAGTCCCGCTCTAAACCTCGAGTGCTCGCTTTTCCATCATTGCGTCGTTTTACAGTATTGGGTCGGTCCATTTCTTGGCTCTCTTCTTGGAGCCGCTGTCTATGCAATACTTAAATCGTCAGTCTTGGTATCGGTATCGTACTGACCATCTCGTGACAATTACATTTTCGCTTCATAGCATCAACTATTTGGAGCTGAACCCTACGCAAGCGTCAACAAGAACAGAAGACTCTCCGCGGACGCGGACGATTTTCGCTACCGGCAGAGTGGAAGAGGATGTGGCCAGCTCTGGACGCCTGTCGGCACCTCCAAACGAAGAAGGGAAACTCGAAGCGCGGGATAGGGGTGGTGTGAAAGAGACGGCCCTGGGCGAGGGAAGACGTCAGCCAGAATAGCGCAGGGTGTCACTTTAGAGGATGCTAAAATCTCATGTTCTAAGAACGCTTTACAAAGTCTACTACAAGCTCCATGAATTCATTAGGCCTAAAAACGGGAGGTAAATATCCGATAGTGTGCTGTGCAATGGACCTCACATCTCTGCATGTACTATACGTCGCGTCAGTAACCGTAGAAGAGAAAGTTGCACGGACTTACTCCAATGACCGGTATCAAGTTCCTCGACAATATGACGAGCGAAGAAGTTCTCTATGAGCGGCTTGTTGTGCCGATTGATGAACCTGGTGCCATCACGACCTCGGAACTCTTACACAAGGAAGTCAACGTACTTGCTCTTAGCCCCCTTCACGAATAGTGCATTTCCGTTCCATGCCCGTTCCCCGGGGACATAGGGAAACGATTCGATCTCGGGTCTCCCTTCCTTCAATATGGCTATCGGAACCTTGAACTTCAGCGGTATTTGACCACTATTCAGATTGGTCAACAAAAATGAGCGGACACTAGGATCCTGGAATACTAGTCAAGTTATTGATCGCAGCGAGCGGGAGGTGGGCACCTTCTCATATTTTTCTAGAATTTCGTTAGCCTGCTTACGAGAAGCAACATGGGTTGTCTCGATTTCCTCCATGCCTTGGAAATGTGATATGGTGTCAGCGGATTCTTTGGTGGCGCGCATAGGGGCGATGTCAGACACCACGAGGTCCTTGAGAAGATTCGTAGGTGTTTCTGAACTAAGAGCGACGGTCATGGCGACTTTTCCGCCCCTTTGAATATGCGTATAAGGCCGGGACGAAGAGGGGAGTAAGTGGACCTACATAGAATGTCCGAGAAGGGAGATATCTGACAATGACATTCTGCGACAAAAATCAAGAACATCTGCAGCCATATGGGTATAAGTCATGGGCCGAACGTGCGGTGAGGAGCCGTGGTTGCGGAGGTCCTGCGACGCTTCATGTGTCATACCGCACGGAATGCTGCAGAGAAAAGGAAACTGCGCACTAAGGCATATACTGGTCGCTGAAGGCCGCGTGCAAACGCCTTGGAGAGTGACTGCCAATTCCGCTTTGACCCACTATGAAAGATTGCTTTTAGTCCGCTGTATGTGAGAGGCAGTAATGAGGTGCTCACAAAAATCCATGGAGGATAACGAGTGGTCGTTCGGTCCTGTTTCCGTTTAACGGAATGTATTCATCGTGCTCGAGCTTAACCGAAGATACTCCAGAATACGTTCGTCCTGTCATACTCACTCAATTTGACGCTGCTGAGGCTCGATACATACTACCCACTAGCCAGGGAGGTCCAAACGGAGTGACCGGGTGTGTAAACAGAGTGTATTGCACTCCTGGAGATTAGCGATAACATGAATGTGTCTGTCGGAGCTCACTAGTATTGAGCTCAGTGTACGAGAGGACTCAAAGGGTGTGAGAGAAAGTTGCCGGTCAAGTAACCGAAGTGAGCTGCCAAACTTGTTACAACAATCAAGCAACTATCATTAAGTCAACCATGGTCTCCGTCACTGTGTCCCCCCCTGGAAAACCCATCTCCATTGCTCGTGGGCTTCCCTGTCAATTAGAAATAGCTGGAAAAACCGCCGAGGATGCGACAATAGGCGACCTGAAGGCTGCCATTGCCAAAAAATTCCCAAAGGTGAGTCCAGCTTGAATCAATAAATCTCTGCACAACATAATTTTGGAGGTCTCTTAGTTTTACCCCGCGCGTCAAAAAATCACACTGAAAGACAGCAAGAATACACTCAACACCGAGGTTAAATTAGCAGATGCTGGAGTCGTGGACGGGGGTGAGCTGCAGGTCAAGGACCTTGGCCACCAGATCAGCTGGAAGACTGTCTTTCTGGTCGAATACGTGAGTCGACGCGTCAAAACCATCTTCTATGACCCTGACGGCGTTGAGAGGCTGGCCCGCTGGTTATACACCCCATACTTTACCACTTCCCCCAATACCTTTGGGGCGGACCGGTCTACCACAGCATGTTACAACGGTTTGCGTTCTAATTCTTCCCTTTACGTGGAATTGACGCGGCTTGTAGGTTCATATATGCGCTTGTCATGATTCACTTTGCGAAACGCGAATTCGAAACACTTTTGTGAGCCATTCATCCGTGTTCACCCGAACAAGACTAACAACTTTCGCCCCAGCATCCACCGCTTCTCCCTCGATACTATGCCAGTAACAAATATTTTTAAAAAGTAAGGATGCTTGAGTGCCTCTTCCACATTGCCCGCTTACCCCTATTGCATAGCTCTGCCCACTATCACCTCGGTAGCGGTTGGTTCATTTGCTATCATCCAGCCAATTTGGTTTCAGTTTACATACATAACGCATATAGGTCTCCTTCTGGCACTGGCGATTTACAGTCCGCAGTATTCCGCGATGTCTCCCTATATTCGCGGCACGTCCCGGGACGACCCCGTCTTTATTTGGGCATGGACTGCAATCTGGGCGGTAGGTTCTTTTTTGCTCTTCTCGTTCTTGGCCTGACATTTTCCCGTCATCGAGTTTGCCGAGATATCCAATTTGATCACCCACTTGAAGCTCCGCAACATTCGTCCTGCTGGGACCCGCAAACGCGCTATCCCTCAGGGGTATGGTTTCTCACTCGTGTCTTTCCCCAACTATTTCTTCGAGTGCCTTGCGTGGTTCGCCATTGCCTGCATGACCGGAAGCTGGACTGGTAAGGACGTGTTTTCTACGCGTCTAAACCATCACTCACGAAGAACGCAAAGCCTATGGTTTCTTGATCGTGTCCACCGGACAGATGTACATCTGGGCTGCCAAGAAACACGCCGCTTACAAAAAGGAATTCGGAAGTGCATATCCTAAGGGGAGGAAAGTGATGTTCCCCTTCATTGCCTGAGGCACTTGTTTTATACCGCTACATGTTCTGTCATGTCATCCCTTCGTTCCATCCGTTGTCGCTAGCCCATTCATTGCTTACAGAATTGAAATATATTATGAAACAACTAACGCTACACAAACCTGAGTACCGTGTTGTCTATAAGCGAAAATAAGCTGATCTATATAAGAAGTTGTCAGTGTGATGTTCAACACATATATCATATTAGAAAATCAGAAGGGATGTCCGGAAATTTGAGCTGAACGGGCCTTTTCGGCAGTAATTTTACGAAGACCGTCGTGTAAAAAACATCATTTGGGTGAAGAAAGGGATATACAACTCACCGAATTTTGTCTCAAGATGACCCAGATTCGTTCACCGATCAGTCTATGCAACAGTTCGTCAGCGACTGGAAGCCCCGTGACTCGGAGGGATAAAATCAGATAAGAAAAAAACAGCCAGGAAGTGTCGTCAGACCGCAACTCGTGAGAGTGCATCAGGCGGTAACTCCATAATAACATCACTTCATCACGAAAAGATACGATTACTGACCCAACGACAAACACCTTTGCGAAGGAGCGCGCGTGAAAGAACATGACTGTAAAAAAAAAAGTCAGCTTCCAACTAGAAAGTAAATAATTCAATGTGGGTCAGATAGTCAATAAATCCTAAGCATGGGACCGTCGAGGTCCTCAGATACTCTAGTTTGAAAAAAAAAAGGCATCGTGCCATGAATGATTTCAGATTACAGGCTCACCTATTCTATAACTTGGAAAATCCAGGAGCTCCGGTCATGGTGGTCAAAATGCAGACCATGAGAAGATTAATCATATTGCAACGTGCTAGATTGAAGATAATTCAATATTCTCACGCTTGCTTGCTTCTCTCAACTACTCAGAAGGGATGCACATCACGACGACGTCCTTTTGATGGCCATTTGCATTGCTTGTGCGCAGCCAATATCTCACCTCTATACCGTATACGAGTCTGCCTACAACTTGCGGCTTGAACAGTGCGTTAGTGTTACCTACACCCTGAATGGCATAGACGGGAGTTAAAACCGGTTACAGAGTAAATGTCTTGCTTTTGCAGATCCCTACGTAGAGCACGATACGCTCACCCTTTTGATTGACCTTATACTGCTGAAGCGAGGCGTATATCGTCACTTGCTGTACAACCGAGGGACCGAGCCACGTAAAGCATATGAGAAGATCAAAGCTCCCGTTGTGGAAGATGTGACAGACGCTGACGTTGTGCAGAAAAAGTCTCTTGCTAGGGAGAAGGTCGTTTGTTCGTTCGTCGTGCAAACCATTGCTTACCCTTTTACATAGCAGGCCAGATGGTTGCATATCCTGAAACTCGGAAGTGGGTTAGTGCTGGTCGACGCATGTCAGTGACATACTATCGTTTCTTCGTTCATCATTTGATGCGCGGAATGTCAGTCATACGTTGGGCACAGCTCAGTGCGTCCTTACGCAAATGCCCGCAGGAAATGTCTGACGTTGAGCAGATCCACATGTCGCTGCAAACCTCACGCAATGGAGCGTTGATACAAGTGATGCGTTTCTGCGAATTCTTGTGGCGTGCTTGATAGGTCCGTTATTCCGAGTTCCTTTGTTCCGCTTGCTGGATCATGCTTGGATAGAAACGGTCGCATTTCACGCGGGAGTGGTGCTTGCATCGTATATCGTGCTCGGATTGTCTGATTGGATCGGGTCTTGGAAAGTTTTCCGCTCCAATGAGGTGTCCGGTGTACGCCAACAGTTTAAGTGAGCCATCTGCCTCTTGGCCCAATATGAACGTCTCATTTCGTTCATTCCTAGGATGTCACACATCCCACTGGCGGTCATTTACTCTTCGTTTACGAAATCATTCTTACTCTTTTTGCTTACGATCTGGCGCCCATCATTGTCCCTTCTAGAGCAGGGTCCATATCGATTTGATACACCATACGAGAACCCTTGGATTCTTGGCGCACTGGAAATTTGGGACGAAGACAAGCTCGATCGCGAATGGGTAGTGCGGAACGTGCTTGGAGGTTTGGCTGCAGGCTTCGGGCTTCGAGGTACACTGGTCTCTCTTAAATATAAAACGTCTCTTGCTGACCGCCATATCGTACGCACAGTCGTGCTTGACTGTCATCCTCTGTTCACGACTATGGTCATCCTTGTTGGATGGGCGGTCAAGACTGCGGTGGCAGAGTCTCTCAAAGATTGGATTGGCGCCGACGCACAGATTGGAGAAGTTTGGTTAGCTTACAGCATTCCGTAACTGCCTGTCGTTCCAATCACTACGCCGGGGTGCTGTATTCTACTTTTGTCGTCTGATAGACTATGTAGAACGCTGTCGGTGAAATTAATGACCAGAGTGTCTCTGGTCTTGTGCCAAGCCGTTGAGACTTCTGATACCCCGATATGGCCCGGGTAACCGTGGCCCTGACGCGTGTGTACATCAACCTCGTCGACATCCATACAGAATGCCTTCCGGTGAATCTTCCTCTTCCCGCGCATTGAATGCAATCCTGCCACTGGTTTCCAGCGGACAGCCATACGAGGCTCATCAGAAAGCTCGTACCTTTGCGTCCCGTTACTCTAAATCAGGGCAGTACGACACCGCGATTGATGTACTCTTCCAGTCCGCGCGGGAGCTGCTCAAGTCTGGGAATCAAGGCAGCGGAACGGATCTTGCGTTGTTCTTGCTGGATGTGTACGAAAGCAAAGGGGAAAGCGTGTCAGACGAATCGAGAGGTCTGTCACTGGTCCCCGCTGTAGCCTGTCATCCAAACTCTGACGCCGGATCATCGTATCAGGTAGGATCACACAGTTGATTGCGCTAACAGGTTCTTCGGGGTCGTGGAGAAAGACGATCATTGATAAAGCGATCGCGTTTGTGATGTCTATTGTCTTTGGATCTTCCGTGTGCTCACCCATAGGCGACGGGACTTGACAGATGGACAGCTAAACACGGTTCGTACTCCACCGGCGATCCGGATCTTCATCACTATGTCGGAGAACTGCTTTACAAAGGTATTTGCCACACTCCCCAGAGGATGTGGATCCTATTTGACAATGTTGTTCTCCTTGATTTAATAGAGGGCGCATATGATGCTGCCGAGCCCCATCTTCTGGCGTCTGGGAAGAGGGATAGCGCTCGTCTCCTTGCACAGATGATGGTGGATTGGTCTGCTGTCGGCGGTATACCCGGAAACTTTGCCCTGCGCGGCACTCTTCCGTTGGTTCCTTCTTCCGCTCAAAGCAATCTTGCGGAAGCTGAATTTTATTCGGGCACAGATATTTAGAGAACGGGAATATACTCGCGGCTCGGACGTTCATAGTCCAATACGTCAACAAGATCATTGCAGCTCAACCATCCTTGACGTCTAAGCTGGAACGCTCCCCCCTTCAAGTCACCGACTCGAGCGAAGTCGTACTGACCACCGACAATATGCTCAACTTTTGCCAACTTGCGGTGTTAGCGTGTCAGAGAGCAAACGCCGAAAAGAACAAGACGATGCGCGAAAGCTGGGTCCGATTGTGTGGCACGTATCAATCGAAAGGGGGTGTCCTTGCTAGCATGGAAGTACGTTCCGTAAGTTGGCGCGTTAACGTCATAAGAGACTGCATGTTGATTTATTTCATATGGGCCGACTGGTCTAGGCACTGCTCGAAATCGCAATGTTGTACTTTGCCATCCCGCCACCGAAGTCACAGCCCGACAACCCACTGGGTGCTATGTTGTCGTCGATGCTTGGTGGAGGGGCTCCAGGCGGCGTGCCTCAACGCCGGGTGTTGACTCCAGGTCTAACGGCGCCCGGTCTAGATTAGAGATCTAGATTGCAAAGGGGGAGATTGATGCGGATGATTCTTTTCGTCGATGGCTAGCTTTGTCTCAAGGACTTCGGTATAGGTAGGATTCTCGACAGAGCATCGTAATCGGAGGTTTGTTGGTCCACGTGTTTTGGATGGCGTCCACGAATCGACAAATGGACTGCCCTTGAGGGTCTCAATAACCGGCCTCAATCGTGATCCATAGAACTACAGACAGACGGTATACATTATGATTCGATAGTGATTAGTGCAGAAGCGTCCAAGATCTTAACGCAAGAAGAACGGGAGCATTAATCGCGAAGACTTATGACACACCGTTCCCACTTCGCCGTGGTACAGGGGTCTGAGGGTACTGGATAGGCGAAGCACTCGGAGTAGTCACATCGCCCGATATTATGTCCTGGATCGCGTTCTCGAGCGCGTCGACACGGTTGGACATTTGTGACACTAAAAGCGCTTCGGTCAGAATAATTTGGGTGAGTTCATCGACAAGTGACTGACTGCGATCGAGTATCTGTGAGGACATCTCGTCAAAGTTGGAATCCAGCTGCTCCAAGAGCGATTCTACCTGGAACGCGGGGATCTCGATAAGTACGAGACAGTCAGGTCGCCGTTGGTGTGTGACTTACGAAGGCGGTCAGTTCGTGCGGGCTGGATATTTCGCCAGGGTTGGTGAGCGTGAGCTGTTTGGTTGGTGTCCTGCCACCAGACGCGCCCTCTGAAGTGGGAGAGTGTTTGGCTGACGTTGGCGCAGCGGTAACTTTGAGCGGAAGTGCTGACGAGGAGGACATGATCATGTTGTTCCTCTAAGATGGCAAGTCCACTGCCGTTTCACAAGAGTCAAGCTTGTTACGTAAGCAAACCTTGTGTTGTGTTGCAACTGACCGACTCAGATCGAATTTTTCGCCTTTGCCTTTCCTCTTTTAGATGGATTCTATATGTCAAACCTTGTCATGGTTGACGGGTACAGTACTTCTCCGACCGGCGTAAATAAAAAAAAGGTGCGTCTGGGTACATAGAACAATAGATTGGATCTGAACCCATTCGATGGTCCGGGCCCGTCGCGTCTCTCTCGATCGCGAACGGACTTGGTTTTACTCCATTTCAATTCCGCGGCTTATCGCCAAGTTCCAACTTGAATGGGGATGCAGCGAACGGGAATGCAGGAACCTGATCAACTATAACGTTCTGATATCACAGCTGCGAGAGGACTCGGACGTACACGTCCCCGAAAATTTAGGTACTGTTTTGAAAAAACTTATTCTAATCTTGTTGCACACAGCTGCGGGCTATGTCTTTCGGAACAAGCTGTCAGACAATACGTCTATATACCGACTCATATTCAGATGCATTGTGTAATGACAGCTCAAGACTTGTTCCGAGAGTTGGCTCCGACGGTAAACTAACGGTCGAGAACCGGGAGTGAGGGTGAAACAAGATATAATACATGCCCTGTTCCACTCATTGTCTGGCCCCTGCATATAGCCGCGATCGCTGCACTGTCGTCTTTCTCGCAACCCGACATGGCTCCCACTGCAACGTACGAACGCGCGCCCGAGTCCTCCCTCAACGGATTTATTCTTCCTGACCTCGTCTCCGACTGCCGCTATCCTCTGTTTCTCAGTCCTCACTGCTACAACGTCGCCCGTGCGTCTGAACAATGGCTCCTTCAAGGCGCCCGCCTCGTCGAGCCCCGCGTCACCAAGTTTATGGGACTCAAGGCTGGAGAGCTCACCGCATCTTGCTACCCCGACGCTGACGAGTTCCACCTCCGTGTCTGCTCAGATTTCATGAACTGGTTGTTCAACATGGACGATTGGTTGGACGAGTTCGACGTGACGGACACCTGGGGAATGCGGGAGAGTTGTATCGGTGCCTTCCGCGACCCCATCAATTTCCAGACCGAAAAACTAGGGGGTCTCATGTCCAAGTCGTTAGTTGCTTTCTCTCACGTCTATGCTTCCGTGGCGTCGAAAAAGCTGATTTCGAAATGGAACAGGTTCTTCGGTCGCTTCATTGAGACCGGTGGCCCCGGATGTACGGAGCGCTTTATCCACACGATGGATCTGTTCTTCATCGCCGTCGCCAAGCAAGCGGATGATCGCGCCAATGGACGCATCCCAGACCTCGAATCGTACATCACAGTCAGGCGCGACACGAGCGGCTGCAAGCCCTGCTTTGCTCTCATCGAGTACGCTGCCCGCATTGATTTGCCTGACGAGATCATGTCTCATCCGGCGATCATGGCCATGGAGGAAGCCACCAACGACTTGGTCACGTGGTCCAACGTAAATCACACATGCCCTTTTCGTGCGTTGTCTCTGTAACTGATTTGATTCATAGGACATCTTTTCATACAACGTGGAGCAATCCAGACGCGACACGCACAACATGATCGTTGTTCTCATGCGCGAACAGGGACTCGACCTGCAGGGCGCCGTCGACTACGTCGGTGCTCTTTGCAAGGGCACGATTCAGCGATTCGAAGACAATCGCAAGATTCTTCCTTCGTGGGGAGAAGAGCTCGACAAGGAGGTCGATATCTACGTCCAAGGGTTGCAGAACTGGATCGTTGGCTCACTGCACTGGTCGTTCGATTCTGAGCGCTACTTTGGCAAGGAAGGGTTGGAGGTGAAAAAGAACCGCATCATCAAGCTTCTGCCCAAACGGCCTCTGTGAACACGTGGTATGTGGTCTCTCTTCGTCGTCATGCTGTGCTCACGGTTCGATGTAGCGTAGCGAGGTCTCTCAAAAATGTGTCTTGATTTATCATATTAGAATCTATATCGAATTCGTATATCTCGGGAACCTGTGTCGATTGCGTTCGTTTCTATTTTATTTTATCTTTCGATCAGAAGATCATAGTAAAACGGAATGTAGTCTTAAATTATCTAAATGCATATCTAGAACCTAACTCTATGTAAAAATTTTCTTCGAGACGCGGTACCACAATGAACGAGGAACCGGAATAAATGGTGATCACACTGCTACATATAATACATCAATTCTAAATCCAATTTCTGTACGTCGTGTGCTTCATGGACGACCACAACGATCGATGACGTAGGCTTTCACTCTCCTCTGCTCCTCGCCACCAACGCCGTCCACATCCTCCGGTGTTGTGTCTTCGACGTTGGTCTGTCACAGCCATTTTGTGTGAGCAGAGATGCAGAAATTGAGCGAGACGGAAGCACGTACTCTTCCTCGATCTGCGCCAGCTTCGATCAGAAGCACCGCAGCCTCGGCGTGAGCAGATTCCATGGCCAAATGAAGCGGCGTGTTTCCTGGCAACGGTGGGAGCTTTCATATTGCGTTGCGATGGAGAGTCAAAAAGTTGATTTACCGACGCGATCGCCTGTATTAAGGCGAGCCTTCGTGGTGACACCTTCCGGGGGATGCAAAAGAAGTGAGATGAATCCGGTGGAGCCGGTGGTGGCAGCCCGATGACTAGACGGAGAGTACGTGAGCCGAGCAGGATACATTTCGTTGATTACCTGACCGACAGGGGTAGTTGGTTGGACTTGTCCCTCGCATTGATCTGATGATCGTCAACTTTAGTAGAGCATAACCATGTGGAACGGACTACGCACGTCAGCACCTCGTTGAATAAGATATTTTCCAATCTTGGATGTTCGTTTGTTGAATGACTGGAGCCGCCGAGTAAGTAACTTTGCAAACTCACGTCTATGCGCGATTTGGAGGCCGCGTAATGCCTATTGATAGTTCAGACTTTAGCATGAACGAAGCGAAATTACTCCAGGGATGTATCGCACAATGGGGTGATTCCCTTGTCATTCCTCTGATTCACGTCCGCCCCTGCGCCGACAAGCTCTTGTACGACTTCGTCTTGACCAGCGCTTGCTGGATGACATACAAACAAGATAAACTCCAATTGGTCAGACTGATGATGAACGTACTTGCTATATGCAACGCCGCCCAGCCGCTACCGTCTACTTTGGAAACATCTGCGCCTTGATCGATCAGGTAGCGCGCGATCTCTGTGGCACCGACGGACGCCGCCCAGTGCAGTGGCGTTCGACCGTCCTGTGGCCGTCCAGTTGATCACATGGAGGGGTGGTGGAGAAAAGGGCTCACCGCATCTATCGTATCAATGACCTTTGCATTCTCGTCGACTAGAGCCTGTACTAATGAAAGTTGATCTACGAGCAATGGTCAACTTGAACGTCAAGGGGTCATTCAACACATCGATCGACAAACTTTTTTGGGCCGCTGTGTGAATGGACAGTGCCATAGTGTTGTATACAGCAGGACTTTGAGATTTGAGTATGAATATCTTCTTGTTTGAATTGATGGAAAGCTGATCGAGTTCGTTTAACAGTTCAAGTTGAAGCGGTTGCGTGGTCGATTACGCCAGCGTAAACCCTAACCTCAAATATGGGTTTGATTATGTCACCAAAGGCGAATGCCTTCGCCTCGTTCCGAACTCGATTTTTAAGTTAAGGAACGCAAACCAATACATTAAAGTACGCTGTAGTGTTCGTGGCCAAGGTGTTAGGATAAGTTCCGCAATCATGACAGGCGTTTTGGCGACACAGCTAGGTCAGTCGCGCAGTGGAGGAGGCCACCTCGGACTCCGAGTCTGCGATGACTCGGCGGACAACCAGAAAATTGAATTTCATATTGTTGCAGACCAAGTTTTCAGAATGGAGCGTTCGTTGGTTAGATCTCACTCAGGGTCAGACACATACCTTCAGAGCACAGTGGCAGGCATGCAGCTTGGTCTGCTTCTTCGCGTTCAGCCGATCGAAGTCATCGAACAGCATGGCATAAATTGGAATTGGCATGTAATGCAGTGGTAAAGTCACCGATCAGCCTGCTGATAGGGTTCGCGAGGGTTCGGACGCTTGAAGTTAGGCACAACGGAACGATGAGTCCGGGAGGATGGAGGTGAACATGTGCTGTCGGTTGATTCGAGTCGAAAGCTGTGGGGACATTCAACATCCATGGTACTCCGAGTTAATGTAGAGTTTTAAATTGGGAGTCGTGGATATGGTCATACGATTTACTTAGAATCTTGCATTTGTTTGAACGTTTGCATCTTAGTAGTAGTAAGGATCGGGTACTAGATGCTGTGCGATAACCAAGCTTGGTCCTCCCACGGTTAACACTCCCTGGCCCCTTCAGGTCCAAGAATAATTGCACAGCATGTGTACGAAGTGGCCGGCTCCTGATGATTGAGACAGCTTTCAGGATTCTTCAAATTCGCTACGACGTGATAAATGATCTATGCTGAGCGCTGAGGCCTGAGGTTCGAATTTGTTTAGTAATTCTGTATCGCTACCATAATGCCCATCTCAGGCTATCCTATCTCACCGCCTCGGTTTCCGCAATCAGAGGACCCTTGGTTGCAATCGAACGCGGAGCATTCAAGTTCGAAGCAACACAGTTGATGTCGTGGCTTGTCAATCAAATTCATCAAGATCGGCCCTAGCTGCGTATGGCCCCACCCGGGGGCTAGTAAGTCCCGAAACTTGGTGTTTTACTCAACGTCTTCAATGTCGCTGACATCTCTCTTCTGGATATATCTAGAATCTAAAACTAGGATAATTTGAAGCCATAAGTTGGGAGATGTTAGTTAGTGTTTAATTGCGAGCTTCGAGTCTCCTCAAATTCAAGTTTGAAGGTGGTCTATAACATATGACAAGGTTAGCCTCATGTCTGTCCTCGCGCTCGAATCGACGATCTCAGGTGAGTCTCAGCCACAACGTGTCCGGTAACTTAAACAAGTATATCTTACAGACAGTGGTCCCTTGAGCTGCTCAAGTTACTCTCGATTCCGGCGTTTGTTCTTTGGGCTCCATTGACCATGGGTCTTCGTGTCAATGATGACACCAGCTTTCACGCCTCACTTCCTTGCTGTTTCGACTGGTTACCATTCTCACGCCTAACTCTCTTCCTTCCCGTGACCGGGCCGGTGGGTTTAAAAGTGTCGCCCGTAAGGTAAGCAATGGAGCCCATCAAATTTCGAGAAGCTCAAGTGTAAATGGGGTTCCTTGTTTCAAGTTTCTGTTGCGGAAACTTGGCGCTTGGCTTATTACCCTCCACTCCGTGTTCCGTACACTCCATACACCATCCCGCCATCCCCAAGTAAAGAAGCGCGCTACGTAACAACATGCCGCGCAAGCAACCATCTTCGTCACCATTGGAGCTTATGGAGTTTCTCCGGATAAGTACATTCCCTAAAAAAAAACACCGTACCTGCATTTCAATCACACACCGATACGTGAATGGCGCCTGTTACCCGTATCCTCCAAACACCAGGCCATTGGCTTGTCGGGAGCCATACCAATGTGAAGAACAAGGGTTCATCAATGGAGGGATTGTATCATCACCTGAGATATAAGAAAGTCGTCTTACTCTTATTTCCAGAAACCCAAAGTCTTCTGTCGATATCGGCTACCTCTTCGCAAGATCTCTTGAAGCTCAGTCGCAATGTTCAACGACTCGTTCAGCGAGAATGTAGGAACGAATGGTGTTTACCTCAAGAGTTAGCTGATTGCAACTTCTTCTAGGACCAATGCGATTTCATCGCTAATGCCTTGGCGTTGAAGGAATACCCTTGTAACTGGATCATCAATGGCCAGTCATGCAACGATCTAGTTTTAGGAAGAGACCTGACAATCCACTTGAAGACTGTTCACCAAGCAAATGATAACCCAAGGCTCCAATGTCAGTGGGGCGGCTGCGGGGAGATTCTTGGCAGAGGGTGTATCGTCAGACACGTACAAGAGAGGCACCTCGAGTGGAGATGGCCATGCCCGAGATGTCCTGCCACATTCACCCGTCGGGGTGTGATGGACGCACATCGCGTCAATTGCGGCGGCGCGGCTGCCACTTGAATGATACTTTCTAGGTCATCACTTTGACCGTATCGACCCACTTATGTTATGAGCTAAATCATCGAAGCAGGATTTGGTCCCTTAGGATATTGTCGTTGCCCTTGCAAGTTTCACCGTACTAATACTTTCAATATTACCTACACTAGATTAGTCTATTAATATCGTAGTTTATACTTAGCTCCTTGAAGGCGGGATAAACACTGTATCAACTTTACCATACATGTTTGTGATTGCAATTTCGTTGTATTCAGAATTCAATCTGTGCTTTGGACCGAGAATGTGACTTGTTGGGTGTCTGCCTTCCGAAGACATCCAGCGCCTATACACAGCAATGTTTGCTTTTGTTTAGGCGCTCGACCGCCTATACTAGTACTTAGCTATATATGTTGTTGATTGATTTGCGATCACAAGCCAACACAGCATGGCATCGTGGCAAGCACCGTCTCGAATGCGGATTAATAAAGGCGATTGAGGCCTCGACTCAAACCTTTCCCGACATGCTACTGCATGTGGCATATCACTACCAGTTGACCCGTGCGCAGACTTTCTGGATGAGGTGTTCACTCGCCGAGGGCCTCTTCAATATACCGATCTTTCGATCTCAGTGGCGCTTATGGAGTGATTCCAACTTGTTTTTGCAAAATCGATCGGGGAATTTACACATTGAGCGGTTGTAATTTTCTCCGTTCTTAGTCTCCTTGGCAAGCACTCCTCCATGCTATATTCATATCGACTCTAGTGCCTCCATTGAGCATTAGGACCTCCAAAAACCATGCTGGTTGGCCAGAATTCCAGTACAGTCTCGATATAAAACTTATGAGCATGAATTTCTGGTAAATCTGGTCTAGTTACTCAGCTTTCAACCCATCTCATACGTGCGTCAATGGGTCACGTTGACAAACCTGCACTCTTTTCCACCTCAACCTCTACGAAGCGGCACGTTTCAGATAATGACCTTTTCCAGGGATATTCAACGAATTTCAGTGGAGTTTATTTGTATGTGCTGGTCTTGATGTTGACACAGGTCGATCGAAATGCTGATAACTTTGCCTTTGCGGTCTGGGCAGTCCTTCATATCCTGAACAATCCGATAATATGTTCTCCCAACCATTCGTCTCTCACGTCCCTCCTACTCAGTCACTCATTGACCCCATGGGGAATCTGCTGCATGGAGATCCAAGTGTTCCCACCGTCCCCGAAACTGCGGACTTCAGCTTGCCTTTCGGTCCCGGGCCATGCCAGCCACAAATCGGGTTTAGTACTTGGTCTCACGATTTCCAACCACCTCCCGCGCCTAGCATTCCAAATAACCGCCATCCACTGCCTCCTCTGCCCGCCCATGCTTACCCAAACACGCTGTATAATGATGCCCGGATGTCGTACGCTGTAGGTAAAAGCGGCGATACATTCCAATCTTCTATCTATGATGATAGCCACTCCGCGCCGGACTTCCTTGGCGCCTTAGCGAATTATGATTTTTCTACGGACGTATCTGCGGACCTACGATCGCCATCCACGTTGGTGTCTAATGCCATTCCATCCACCCAGTATATTTCACATCTGCACACTGAACCAGCATGTGGGTCGGACCTCAAAGATCGAGGTTCTCGGTGCAGATGGGCCACCAACGGCAAGCTCTGCAAAATGTCCATCATGCCGGACAGGCGCAACCTTATGGAACATCTACAGTTCTATCACAGGATTAAACCAGGAGAAGAGAAAATACGCCAATCATGTCTCTGGGACGGGTGTAATACAACGTTGAACAAGGAAAGCCTGGCGCGGCACGTCTTGACGGTTCATCTCAAAGATAGAGTACAGGTGCGCTGTGATGAATGTGGGCTGCACTTTGCTCGGGATGACTCCCTCAAGAGGCACTTGAAGGGAGGTCAGCATAATGTGCTTCCCGAGAAGAGCACGGGGAACTCGTCACGAAATTAATCTGGGTTCCAAGCAGAAGGCGGTACTGGAACCGCTGTGGACAATGAGTTTACTTTTCGTTCAACTTCTACCTTACAAACTTTTTGACGAACCGATAATGAATATTAATGAATGTTATCGCCACTTGTATGATGTATAAATATGGGTGCGTTGTAACCAAGGTTAGCTAGCACAAACAAATTGATAGTAGTGCTTTCGTTGAAAAAAGAAGTCACCATTATCCTACCCCCGGCATATTCTGCGGTATGGGGTCACGCAAATGTCTTGGACACTCTCATCAGGGGTTCGCCCACTAAAGGAGGATGACTCGGTTGCGCATGTCGCTCATTCCCAGATCTGCTAAAGGACCCAAGCATACTGATCAGAACTGTCAGATGAAATTCCTGTTTCTAATGTGGCACTCTATCGTGGGTCATTGTAGGAAACGGTAGTGGTCAGGCTGATCAGGGCTTGGATTGAGCTCTTGAAGATCTGGAAAGATGGGCTTCGAGAATGCGCCAGGAATAGGATGATCAGAGGACAGTATGCCTCCAGAACCAACACTTACATCCGATGCTACTGCTTTCTACCATCCTACTGCTCCCTTCCACTCTACCGTGAAGTTGTCTTCCAAGCCAAGCCAGCCAAATTGCAGTTCGTGTCGGCGAGATGTGAGCGACGAATGTGAGATATGTGTTCACATGTTTTACACTCCTATCAAATCAGTCGATTACCACCGCTACGCTATTTGATCGGCCTCAAGGGTTGTCCCGTCGACTTCGAGTAATCGTTCCACCGCTCTGGATTTCAGCTCATCGACTGTTTCTGTGTGAGAGGCTTTGGGAGGCACGGGGGGAGAACGGGACGTGTGAATTTGGTGATCGCGCTGCCCAGCATCGCAGCGCTTTCACGAAGGCTGTCACCAAGGGTTCCGATTTGATCACCGATTTGATAGATCGCTACGGGGTCCGTAATGTTGCGTTCCGACCCTGATGAATGTGTGACGGCGAGGAAAACAGCCTGTGCGACGGCGGCCACAGTAACGACGATGGCATTCATTTGTTGTTGGTAGAGCGCGATGGCTGCTAATACGACTTCACTGAACTCTTCCCCCTCGTCACATCAGCGACATGGGAATCCATTTATATTAGCATAAAGAGAGCACGTACTTACCGGATTCCTCGTTGTCACTGTTCATGGCGGCTTACTCGAAACTCCGCTGATAATAACCCTAACCCTAATCCGCATACACGCACCTTCGTCGACATCCGCAGCGGTCTCGAAATCAATCGTGAATATTCCAATGCCGTCTGTTCAAGAACAGTCCTCTTCTGATGAAGTTCCCCCCAAAAATGTTCCTCATGCATTGTTACCATTCCTACGTTCTCAATCCCAAAACACGTTGACTCGCCTTTATCAACGTCCATCATCATGCCTCTCGATATTTCGGTGGGTTCTTTTGTCAGAGCAATTGAAAGAAATGAAGTACTGAAACGTTTCAAGTCTACTCGGTCCGCTAGAACGTCAGCTTGCAATGAATTTGTTATGGCTAGAAAGCGCGATTCCTACTAATACCATGAGTGCATGGGTTGTACCCGAGGGAAGAAAGTCGGTGCCAACCTGTTTTCAGGCAAAGAGATTCTCAGGATTCGTGGCTATGTTGTTGCAGACTCTACGATGATGCTTTGGCAGAGATGGCCGGATTGCATATCATTCAAAATTCACCAGCAAAAATTGCGCTCAATCCGACCTTCAAGTCGAGCTTGAGGCAGGCCATAACAGGAGGGTGAGCCCACCAAACATTACAACTTCATCTACTGAAAAGCAGAGTTAGGGGTACCACCGGCAGCTTCGGTTTACCAGCAGATAGGGATGACAGGAGACAACCCGCTGCCGTTGATACTCTCGATGCTTATGCCTTGGAAAGGTGGGAAGTGAGTATTCAGAGTCGCATTCCGGTATTTACACATTCAATGTTATTTATTCAGACCATTCTTCACTATATGGTGTCATCTGGCCAAGGTCAACTCCCAGCGAAGCCCTCGCAAGGCGTCTTATATCTGCTCCAGCGTAGTGAATTAATGAAGAGCGTTCAGTGAGCAATCACCACTCCTCCAAAGCACGATAACTAGAGTCTGAACCTTCTCAGCGGTTCTCCTCTTCAAATCACCTCTTCGGGATTCCAATTTCTTCTCCACTCACCACACGATCAATTATGGAGCCTCTTACTGCAGTACTTGCACATGGCAGAGGTATGTCTGATCAGATACAAATATTTTCTTCAGACTACACATGCACGGCGCTAGGAAAGGCAAATGGATCTTGTGGAAGTCCTTAGCTTTCTCTTCATGCTTTCAACGATGGAACTCGGACGCGTAAGTAATCCCGCCTTGGTTACTGGGCACCATTAACGTCACCGGGTAACATTTTTTACCTAGGAATATTCTACAGACCCGCTGAGCGAAACACAAAAGGCGATGCTGGAAGACCTTCGAGATTACGGACTCGTCTGGCAAAGAAAGGTCAGAATATTCTTTCTTTTTTGTGACCCTGCCTCACCGACGGCAGGCATCATCGAAGCGTTTCAGCCCCACCCGTTTGGCTACCACACTGACGTCTCTCTCACCTCCCTTACCTACTTCGAGTACTTCGGGAACCACTCGTGCAAACTCTGGGACCTCCGTCGCGCTAACTACAGGGGCCGGACAGCAAGGTTTTATCGTCTTAGAGACGAACTATAGGATATATGCGTACACTGGTAAAAGAGTTATCGTGTATTTCTTCAATTGCGTTTACATGACGGCCATCAGACAATCCACTCGAGATTGCAGTTCTGAACCTCTTTATCACCATGAAGTATCGTTTTCCGAACCTGGTGGTTGGCATGCTCACTCGTGAAAGTGTGCGAAAAGCTTTGGGCAACGGCATCTCCGCAGAACAGGCACGTCAGCAACCATTTCAGGGAACCAACTTGCTCAGCGCCTGCGGCATCTAGATCATCAGTTATTTAACGACACATGCTCACCCACAAATGCGGAAGAATGTAGTATTCTCTCTAACTGCGTCGCCGTGGAAAGCACCTCACTGATTAGTACGTCATACACAGAACCCGCTCCTCCCTGTCACGGTGCAAGACCAGATACGGTTATGGGAACTTGAAAGAAACCGTCTTAAATCTGCGGAAGGTCCGTTGAGCCGCACCCGCACCCGCAGCTCTATAATCATGGTGATGAAATCTGAAATCTTGTTCTTCGCATATGCAGGTTTTCTCTACAAAGACTTCGCTTCGCAAGCCGATTATGAATACGTACTTGCGTACGCTAGGCAGTTAGGGGTTGTCCTGTGGGAGAACGCCGCGAAGCGAGCTTTCTTCGGAACCCTCGAGGGCCACGCAAATATTAGGGGATTCATTGAACGGCGGACTGGCGGTGGTTGACCGCATCGGAAGCAGACACGAGCGTCAAATGAAGACCCTCGTTCTTCTAGGCGGTAGTCTATTGAATGATGGTTCCCGAATCCACACGGCATAACCTGTACAACCGATCGGAAAACCACGGTCATG
Organism: Leccinellum luteum; assembly: GCA_038091855.1. Classification (NCBI taxonomy): domain Eukaryota; kingdom Fungi; phylum Basidiomycota; class Agaricomycetes; order Boletales; family Boletaceae; genus Leccinellum; species Leccinellum luteum. The sequence goes on along the minus strand of JBBPPG010000170.1, from coordinate 16,264 downwards.
ATCAACGAATTCCTTTAAAGCGACTCCACACGTGTACCCGACTACCCGAGGCTCGGGATGACCTCTTTGCATCCTAAGCGTTTATATGTATTCGGAAGAAACCGCAGCCGAGAACCCATTAAGGTAGGGACAGAATGACGGAAGGAGGTCCAGACTATGTGTTATATTGGTTACTGTAGGGTCATTATCAAAGCACTGCGGCAATTATCCAACATACAACAAAGATACGTGTACTAGACCGTAAATACCCGTGTCATATAGATCCCGTATTTATTTCATCTTCCTGGCAAAGAGCGAAGCCGCCCTCGAAACCGACCGCATGCTCGTCCGTTGCGGTGTCACGCCAGCGGCCAACAATGCTGCGCTCGTGAACGTAACCTTTGAATATCCAGCGACCAGTGTTCTGATATGGATTGTTCATCTGATCCGCGATATGAGGACTTGGAAACGAAAACTCGAGTAAACGGGTTACGTACGGGGATCCGAAGGAAGACGACTAGACCGTCCCATGGCCGAATTCTCCCGATGTATGAGTGATAACCCCAAGCCTCCCCTTGTCTTTCACACGTCTGAACGGAGGTTTGATGTCCGTGCGGGGAGCAAACAAATAGGAAACAGACCCACCTCGCCGGTGATGATAATGTCCTGTATGCCGCTCGGTAATTCCTCGACGAAGTCTTCGTATTCATCCACCTCTTCCGCATCTTCCTGGATCTCGGAGTCCGAACATTCTTGGCGGTGCCACTCACGGTCTAACCCATTGGACAAGCGCTTGTATGCTCCGGTGGAGTAAGGGCAGTTGCGTTCAGCGTGATACGTCTCATACCACGTGTTCTTGCCCGTACTAGGATCAAAAATTTCTAGCCCGTCCTGAGAAGTCGCCCGGCAACAAATTAGTGGTGCCAATCGGGTTAGTCCGCTATGAAACTTCCTTACAGCACGACGGGTGAACTCTAAATCTTGGGGGAGCCAAGCATTAAAGATATCTTCGCCAAGCCCGTAACGGCCAGGTGGAGCAACAAGAGGCTCGCTGAACGATAGGCAATGATGCTCCTCGAACGTGCACGAGAACCGCTCTTGGATCAATGGCACGCTAGAGGCAGAGATGCGAGGATCCATAGCTGCACTAAGATGTGCAAACAGATCGGGAACCTATATGATTTGTCAGATGTCAATGTCGGGACGGAAATCAAAACATGAGGTTGAACCCACAAAGATCCGCCCGGACCACTTACCGACCATCGACCCAACAGAGTAAATGATACCTTTCAGGGGTCGGTCCACAGCTGAGGGCGTATGGCAGGCAACCAAGCGAAACCAGTCCTTGTCAAGCTGTTGACTGGTGAAGGTCTGGTTCTGCTGAAAGAAACGAGTCCGAGTGCGCCAACAGAATTCTCTGATATCCTCTTGCGTTTGGGAAGGAGCTCTGATATCTAGGGCATTCGCCTCCTCCCGCGTCGCTGGGTGAAGAGCGATGTTCGGTGGAAGTGGAGCGGTATCCTGCCAAGCTTCTTGCCGCACGGTGAAGCTCAAGAGAGCGGCGGACGTAAGCGGAGGTACGGCGAGCTTCAGCTTGTGGCCAAGATAGTGGATTTGAGCCACGAGCGGGGGAGGACCAGAGAAGCCCTCGTGCTCGTCGTGCTCGTCACATAATGGAAGATAGAAATAAGAATCGGGAGCAAAAAAAGATGGGTACTAAAGTTTAGACTTTAGCACCCACATGAACGCAAGGACCGTTGTGCATTACCTGATAGCCGCGAACTATAAAGGGGAGAATTGCATTCGTAAGGGCAGTACGTACTGCTGCGGCTTCGGATGTGACCCTCTCTGGATACTCCTCAGAACGAACAAAAGGCGACGATGGAGAAAGCTTACCCTTGCTTCCCGTCATCCAAAGGAGCCAAATAGCCAGAGATATCCCTTCTGGATCTGGCGCACGTAAGGTGTTTGTTGGTGATGGGGAACTCCTTAGAGCCACTACACCAAGCACCCAGTCAGGCAGATTTGCCCAGTCGGAGAGTTGGCTCTGATTGCGACCATCGTTCTCAAGCAACATCAGATATGCTTTCCACATAGCTTCCCTGTCGAGGCGCATGGATGGGTTGCCATGTTTGATGTGTTGCAACGCGAGGAAGCGGCTACGAAGTTCTCGGGCTAAGCAAGGGGCGGACGACCACCTAGGCGACAGTCGACGTTCGATGGCTGCACAGTCAAACTTGCGACGAAAGATGCGCGCGTACAGTCCGCTGTTGTTCGCTATCGATAGATGGTTGTACAGCGAACGGCACGTGAACAAGAGCGAGAGGAGGTTGACTGGGGGGCCCAGGAATGGGTCGACAGCAACATGGAAAGCAATGTCGTCGAGGATGGAGGGGTAATGATTGGCAAGCCTTTGCATGAAGGAGGGGCACGTCATCATGTGCGCAGTGTGCAACAGGGGACAGTGATGGAGGGAGGACAGCGGGGAAAGGACGGCAAGGGGGAGGAGTTATTTAAATGGTGCTTGAAACTAGATCGGAACGAATATGGGTTTGATGATAATCTATACAACGTTGATCGCCGCGACCTTCTCATCTTTTCTCGCCAATTGGAGGGCCGCCTGAATGACCGAATCATTACGAGAAAGCGGGCATGGAGCAGTCCCTGAAACGAGGTCAACGTGAAGCATTTCCAAGACCGTGGTAGGCACGTACGTTTGTGAGCCACTTGAACGGACTTGTGCCGCATACGAGGGTAGGCTAACCCTTTCTGTTTCGCGTCAGAAACAGACTCGCGAACAACCGCCGCAGTACTATAGTACAAGAGACCGGCCGGCGGAATGGGGCTAGAAAAAGAAGGAAGGTACTGGGAATGTCATAAGATCCTATGGGGTTCCGCGGTCAAGTCCGGTTACACCAATTAATTGTAGAACCTTATAGGTGGTTGGACGGCGTCGCGTCGGAGGCTGTCGGTGACGACGACTCAAGTTCTCGGCTGTTCGCGCACGACATGTGTTATCTCGTGCGACGTCGCAGTACTCGTCTCAGTTCAACTTGCGGCACACCCACAATCACCGTCCCTTCCAAGCCGCAAAGCTGAATTCACGTCACCGTCCGTCAACGTTCGCCAGTCACCCTATGCATAGCACTCCACTGATCGCAATCAGGTCCCGAAGTCTCCGCAACACAAGGAAAAATTTCTCTATTTGTAGGTCTGGGCGCTGACGCCGCGCCAGCGCACCTTCATATCCGCGCAAACTATACATGCCGCGGACTGCCGTGTCTGTCCATCACATTCATGTTCGCCACAGGCACCGGGGAATACATTTCGTTTCTAGCGTTTCCATTGGAACCGTAGTCATGTGCCCAGACCAGGGAAGCGTCCTTTCATAAGCAGGACACTTGGCTCACCACAAGCTACTCACCATCCTTATCATTGGGTGGCAGGCGACATGAGCGGCACATGAAGGTGAGTCTGTTTAACACCACAACGTCGTGGTCAGACTCGGATTTATGCGCACATTCATAACGGCCACCCTGTAAGTGTGTGCCTTGCTGTAGAATCCCCCGGGCCACGGCCCCTTCCAATTGGGAGATTGCGACAACGGATCTGACAAGGCTGATTTGGGTAATATAGCCGGTAAGTGTATTGTGGAGCGATGGAGCGCGGGTTGTGTTTTGTCCGATCCATCGGCCATTGCAAAGTTTGGTGGAAAAGTCACCCTTCGTCTGTGCTAAACTTTAGTAAGTGGCATGATCTACAAGATACTGATAGTCAAAAGGGGCGAGCTTTAATATATATGGTCAACGTGGGATGAGTACTTTGTGTCGGCACTACTGGTCCCGAACAAAGATTTGTTCCTGTTCCCGTTTCCGACTTAATGTGAGTTGCGAGCACTTACAGTCTGAAGCTCTTGGTTCATACCTAACCCCTGAAAAGTCTGTGGTCTTTCAGAACATAGTATGATAATCAATGTCGGCATTGCGTGGGACTCCGGCTCGGCTGTTGACAGGCTCAGTGGTGTGTAGTGCCAAGCTTTGAATCAAACGTCATTGCTGTGACTGAACCGGAAGGGTAGGCATGCCATGGGTAAGACCCATCTCCGTCTATACGAGATTGCGGAGGCGAGTGGCGTTCTATCGCAATCAAGCATTGTTCCAGAATCGAAGACTGAGGGTTCCGACCAGGCAGAACCATTCACACTGCTCCATGATTTCTAACAGGGAACCGAACATGAGCGCAAACAAGCAGTCTTCAAAAGTATCATACATGGATCGGGATCAGGATCCCAACGCGCAGCACGGTGGAACCCATGGACAGCATTCAAGTCAATCAATTTAACCCTATCTCGCAGCGACTGTCCTTTCGTTCCGTTCACGTACCCAACATAGTATTCGATCATGTCACAGACGAGGCGCAAGAGAACCATCTGCTTCCTCGTGTAATCGGGCGTGTTGACCCCGCTGCTCATCGAGCATCCCATTAGTGAAACCTCCCAATAAAAATCGCACTAGATCCCCGTCCTAACCTAAATCAGCAGCTTCCCGTTAGCGCATGCTTCCTAATCGCAAATTTGACACTAGTTGATATTCATATCATTTTCTCGCACAGCGGTAGCTCCGTGCAGAATGTTCTACTGCCATTCTCTTGTCCATTACATGTTTCCGAGTCAGAGAGGCAACAGATCGCACGCGGGGCTGTGATTCAGACATGCTACGTGTGACATGATTCATTCGAGTTCTGAGCGTGCCGTCTGACCTAACGCGTTCCGCTCATCATTCCCAGTGGGGTTTTGGGAGACGGGAGACGCAAGACCGGTGATTGAAGAGAAGATGCTGGCATTTATAACATACATAAACTCAGAAATGGGTCCAGTTGACTTGATTGGGACGTACCACAGCGCTGAATGGCCGAAATTTCCTTATTCCGTCATCCCGATCAGAATTAAGAAACTCGATTGCTTGCGGAAATGCGCAAAGAAATAACGTTACAGACATAACCTTGCAGATAGTGACACGACGAGATGACGAGGCATCCAATCAACGTCCGTGATCTTCGCCTATCACGCCACTCAACAACGATACATATATCTCCGTATGACAATTCTGACAAACATTGCCCCGGGCCACTGGTTTGCATGCAACTTCACCCTTTTTGTATTCAATTCAACAAAGGGTCGTACTTGCACACTCTCTGAAACGAACTTTCCGGTACCATGAGAAGATTTACTACAGGGCCAAGAAGAATGTGAAACGTGAAATTTTGGAGTTCGCCGAGTTGAGTTCAAATACACACAAAGTTAGGTTCACTGATTGGCAAGGTAACAGGTCGACTTGGCCATGCTACTGATGCGACGCCCCCCCAAAAAAATCATCAGGCTATGGGCAGTCCGTTGGATCCCAATCAGTCACCAGTGCTGGAATCGTCTTGGTCAGAGAATTTTCCAAGAAAAATTAATCTCGACCGACCTTCATCCAGCGAATCCAAGTATTCGACATCCTGTTGCTGCAACTCAAAGTCGAATATCTGCGTGTTTGAGATGATCCGTTTCTTCTGTGATGATTTGGGCAAGGGGACATAACCCTGCACGAACCATGTAAATTACAGCCGAGGTAGCATGCCCAGCTCTTACCTTTTGCAGTGAATATCGCAACAGAATCTGAGCGGGTTCCTTGGTATATTTTTGGGCAAGTGTCACTAGGGCGGGATGGTCGAACCGCATAGCCTCGACCAGCGGCGCCCATGCCTCTAACAGAATGCCCCGTCTCCTGCAATGATCTACGATGTCCGTCCGTGTCATGAACGGATGCAGATCAACCTGCGTGTTTCGCCGGTGTGGTGAACGAGGTCTGTGAACCCAGTTTCAGGCAGAGGACGCACCTGATTCACCGCCGGGTCAGGTAACCCCTTGTCCAGCAACTCGGTCATGTGTCGCACGCCAAAGTTGCTTATCCCGATGCTCTTCAGTTTGCCCTCCTTCTGAGCCTCTACGACGGCTTCCCAGCTCTCCCGACGCAGCTGAGGTCCCCCGAGAGGGCCATGGACGAGGTACAGGTCAATGTAATCCAGGCCGCACTCCTTGAGGGACTTGTCGATCGCCCTGCGCGCGTGGACTTTCCCTTCGTTCGTCTTCAGCTTGGAGGTGTAGAAGACGTCGGACCGCTGGAGGCCATTGTCCCTGATGAACTCACGGATGGCGCGCCCGCACCCTTGCTCGTTCTGGTACCAATCCGCTGAGTCCTGCGAAAGCGTTGACGTTTGAGCGTTGGAGGTCTCTGTACTACTCACGATGTGTCGGTAGCCTGCCTACCGTGACAGACAGCCCGTCAGATTCAATGGTTTCGATGTTGACGACCACTCTGACCTCAAGTGCCCACCGCACCGCCTTGTAAGCCTCGTCGTTTGTCAACTGCCAAGTACCTGTAGTCATGTTTCAAGACAGCATCCCTCGCTCCCTCGCTCCCATTTACTTACCAAACCCCAAGACAGGGATTTCACGCCCGTCGTTCAGCTTCAGATGTTCAATCAAGGAAATCAATTGTAAAGTCAACCCTTAGGTTACTAAAGCTTGAGCCTTACTTGGTACTTTGACTGTAACGTCAACGCCATCATGTAGGGGACTTTGATCTTGCCGATTATCAGAGGTGCTCACAGCGGAGTACACCCCCCGAGTTCTTTATCAGCATCCATTCGTCTCACATCCAGAAATAAAAGACCGAAATCATCGCATTGATGTTCCGAGTTCCCACACATCATCCATGAGAAAGAAACCATATTATTATCCAAGGTCATTAAAATTGTATAAGTACCAACATCTGTGGGTGTTGATTAGCAAAACACTCAGTGACTGATTGCTCGCTGCGCCAATATGGATCAGACATCCAAAGGAAGGTCCTCGGCAACCCTCATCGCGCCGACCCCCGCTTCCCACTCAGCGCACCAAAAGGCGGCCCACACTCGGCACATGCTTTTGGGTTCACACGGCTCGAGGGGGATTATAAGCGTTCCGCACTGGGGGAGTGCTCCAACTGGAGGGCACTAGAGAGGAAACTGCGAATAAACGGAATATTTCATCATACCAAGTGGCGCAGCGAGATAACATGCAAAAGAAATAAAGACCCACCGATTCAGAGTATGCGTCAGGCTAGAAGTCATGAAGCGTTACCTGAACGGATAAAACATTAGTCAGGGATGTTTCAAAGACCAAAAGATGATGTAAAGTCAGACAAAATGGCACTGGCAAGTACACTCGCTCCGGAGAGCGCTGTTCGTTGCGAACGAACTGCTCTGTTCCTCGGCATGGTCGTGTAGGACGGGGAAGAGAATAAAGTCATCCGGAAGAAAAAAAAAGCAAATCAAAAGAAGTAAGAACTTACATTTGTTTGAGCTCAAGATGAAGAAGAAAGTTCCAAGGTGGACGAGCAAAATTTATAGGTCACGGGATGTATGGCCAAGTTTGGTAGTGGTCTGTGCGCACATGATTACGTAACGTCATTTATAAGCTTTCGTCAATGCCATGTGTGGTGGACTCGAACGTCGACGACGAGCTCTTTTTTTCGACATTCAAGTTCCTGATGTCTGCCGTGGACTCTCAGATACACATTCCAGTTATCCCAGAACACCATCTTCCTCAATCTCCGGATATCATCGACGTCGATGCTTTCGAAGCGGATGACATCGTTTATGTCGGTTCTTCAGCGCGCCCCAGCCAAAGGCGGCGTGTCGCAGAGGATGGCAGAGCCGTTCCAGTGAACAGGGAGGTCATCCATGTCACCGACAATGAGGATGACAACGAAATTCAATTCATTGGTCACAACCCGGCCCGGCCACCACCTGGTAGGATCCATATGTTGTCTGTAGTACCCCGGCTGACGAGTGCAAAAGTCAGAAGAGAGCGCCTATTCTCTCCTCCACCCCCTCCGCAAGCCGATGGCATACCGCCTGTGCCGCGGATCCCTCAAAGATTCCTGACATTGGGACTGCATGCATCACCATCACCGGGACCTATCATCCCCAACGAGGATCCTTTCCCATTCGAAGCCGATTTGCGACCCCCTGTGGAACAACCAGCCCTCGCTGCCGCTCCATCTCATCATGTTCCAACTATGGGTCTCGGTGGCGCGCTGCTAGCTGGCGTACGTCACATGATAGCCCCCCGTAACACGTCCCATCGGATTGAACGCCGTAATAGCTGGGGTGTCTCTGGTTCATTCGTCCTGCGGTGGGATCGCGTCGAAGGCGAGGATGAAGAATTCTTGGACGGACTGGGCGATATGGCGTTCTGGGGTGACGACGACAACCCATTTGGCGCTCGTAGGGTGAGAAGTCAAATAGAGCGAGCATTCAAACAACGTGATCGCGACAACCAGGCCGAACCCGATTATAAACCGGATTATACCCATCCGGACCGACCACAGCCTGGTTTTACTCACGATTTCTCTTCCTCATCGTCACCTTCTGTCGCCGACGAAGACCTCAGTTCTCCATCACGTCGGGCCAGCGGTAGCGGGAGTCGGTTATGCGAAGTTACCCTTGTATGCGCTTCTTGCCGTGACCCTCTTATCCTTGGAGCGTCCGACGTCGGTGAGGATCGTGCCAAACGGAAGTTGTGGGGTTTGCGCTGCGGCCATCTCCTCGATGGAAAATGCATTGAAAAGCTGATGGACCCTACTCCACCGACTCCCGATGTAGCCGGATCAAGCAGCAAGGCGGACACAGCGTTGGGGGATTACTCTTCGTTACCCGTTCATGATTTCACGACTGGTGGCTCTGATTATTCAATGCGGAGACGGCTACGCACGCGTCATGGGATCTCAGGGTCATCTACCTCGTCTTCCCACCCAGTGCCAGCCACACCCTCAAGTGGGCGCCGCAGTGCTCGTGCCAGAGGACAGGCAACTCAGCGGGGTAATGGTAATCGTAAGGGTAAAGGGAAGATGACGGTTCCTGTCGTAGAAGCCGAGCACAAATGGATGTGTCCAGTCAGTGGGTGCGGTCAAGTCCATCTCAGCCTGCTGATGGACGGACGATGGATGATGGACGAGAAGAGGGGGGGCATTGCAGTTTTCGTATGATTCGTGGCGAGCTTTATGAACTATTACGTGTCTTGACCCTTAGATGCGCATATCCTGCCCAATGCTGTAGTTTTACGTGGCACTGCTTTTCCTATAGCATATCTTATATCTTGTAGCGACCACCAATGTTTTTTTTGAAGTAATTAGCTGTCCCGGTGGGTCGCACCGCCAGTCCGCATGTTACGGTTCTCACCATAGTAAAGCCCGAGGAGGATGGAGTCCAGGATGTCCTGCTCAGACCGCGTGTTTGAAGGTTCGATTTTGCAACGTGTCTGGTGTATTTACACGCCGGTTTCTAGTATTCTCTTTCCTGGCTACAACGAACTGTATTGACCCGCAGAGCACGCGCACTACGCGTGCTAGAAACGGACAACTGGATATTGACTATCGCGTGCCTTGCGATCGATATGTCTGTGCTCATTTTTGATTGCTCCGTATCCATTTGTCAACTTGGTCGCGTTTTGGACTGGCTTCCACAAGACTCGCGAATCTGGCCCTTCCCTCGTGCCCAATAGTACTCCGCTTTTTATTCTAGCTGGCCTGGAATCCTTGCGTTCTCGTTCCCTTTGTCCCGCTGAACCACCGTATCCACGCCAGCTATGGGTGACTGCGTTAGCAACGGTCAAGATGCCTCTGCTGCCCCGCGGCGATACATGCAGAGACAGTGGAAGAGAAATAAGCCTGTAGGTTGCTATCCTCTTCTTGTTCTTTATCGGTCGATGGGGCGAATCAATCTGACGAGGTTGCGCTGGCCTAGCACCTGACTCCGTCGGATTCGCTCCCTACACTCCGTCTCTATCCAAATCGCCCGTTGTTCCTATGTGCCCAGTGCGGGTTTTCAAACGCGTGGATCCCCCTTTGCCTGTGGTGCGAATGGACGTCAGTAGAGGCGACGAAACAGTTCGAGGCGAACCTGCCTCGGCCGCGCCGGCTGAGTGCACCGTCCAGGGCAGTCCCACTGACGAACAAGGCCAAACAGCGCCCCCGGAGGAAAACGACTGCAGACTGTAAGGCTTCAAGCATCCCTTCTCACGCGCCGCAGAGCGGCGAGCCAATATTATCGAATCACTCTGCCGAGGGCGTGCCTGGCATTACGACACTCCAGGAGGTCTTTCACCGTGATGTTGATGTGTGGCAAGGCGACCGCCGTGCGGACCCACGTAATGTTGGGGGTGACGTGGTTCAATCTCTCCCCGTTAAATCTCTCCCCCTTACAGTCGCGTCTACGAGCTCCCTTGACGTTCAGAAGGAAACGGTCGACGGTGGTGGCGTGCGTCGAGTCATATCAGCAACCTCGATAACGGTACTTATATCTTGCTTCTTCTTAATCCATGGCTCCGTCCCAGAACGGCAAAAAATGTACTGATCTGCGCTCTTCTCGTGTTGTGTAGCCACCGCTTCCGACTTGTTCCTTTCCGAACGGCGCGCCCCAGCGGGGAATGGATCTGTCCAAGCGCCATTCCGAAGATCAGGAGCTGAGGAGAAGCTCGAGACGTCAGTGGAGGAGACTTCCAGCTCTCTGTGTCCACCCCTCGACCAAGCGTTTTTTCTGTTCATCGCGTTGCTCAGCTTCTGCAGAGCCAGACCGCACCAACATTGCTACTCAAGCCATGGACTCTGCTCCTTCGGTGCTGATGGACGCATCGGGTACGCCGCGAAGTACCGGCTCGCTGGACATGTCGAACGGCGGACGAATGCACTCAACACAGTCTGTCTCTTCGTTACATTCCTCTCCTAAACGTGGGTTGCGCAGGACGAAAAATATGACGTCGTTGAAGCGCGGATCCTCGGTCTCGTATCGCTCTCGGTCTCCGCTACGGGAGAGCATGGATATATATCCAACGTCGGCAATGGAAGCACGACAGTCACATGTGCTGTCGCTGACGCCCAGTTTGCAAGATCACGATTCTCCCCCTGTTCGGTTGGGACATCCGAGTCGGCCGTATTACTCTGTGATTCGCAAGGACATGTCACGTCCAACGAGTCCCGTCTTCTCCATGACCGCTCCTCGTACCCCCTCCCCGATCTCATCGCATGCTGATTACGCGCCACGGGGGACCAAGTCACTCGACTGCGGCGACCGATCAGGTCTTCCGTATGCGCGGGAGTTGCGTCCCATGTCAATGGTCTTGCCTGGACAGGCGACACCACCGAAGCCGGGCTCTGGATTTTCGCTGAGCGGAGAAATGGAGCTGCGGATAAATCTGGCGCGATGGCGACGGGAGAATGCGCCAGACGAGCCAGGTGGGTATCACTTTCAAGAGACGAGCCCGTCGCGGAGGATGAACGTGAAGAAGAGGGTGAAACAGCTCGGCAAAGGTTTGAGGGAGCTCATGATGCTTGGAAGATCCTGATTCGTTGCTACGGAACGGTACTGAGATGGAACGTTTGAACTTTCGTGGGACAGGTTGAGCGGGGAGGGTCCTGTCAGCGGCGATCACATGTTGATATACCCCATGCACCCATGCAAAACGTTCGTTTTTTTTTTCTGTCATGCGGGCTAGGCTACATACCAGTATGAGTTCCAGTTGCGTGTGAGTTGGTCTGAATAACTAAGGTATTAGAGTGTCCCCGCGTCAAACGTTCCCAGGTTCAACTGCGGTCATACTCGACCCTATTCTATAGAAAAATCACTCTTCTCTTCCAACTATCTTCTGTCCTTTCTCGTCATTTTTTTTCCTGCTTCATATATCTTTTTTGTAATTATGATCGGTCGAAAGATTGTTGATCGAGTAGACGAACTTCTTGATGGACCGACGCCAACGTCGCCAACACCCAGCTATCGATACCCACGACCACCGCCCCTGCGAATCGACGCTGTTCGGCGTCCGAGAGCAGGAATGGTCCTCAACGTATGGCTTTTTGTCATCCACCCCGGTTTGCTGACATACAGCCCGTTGCTTAGGAGCGTAAGAACACGACATTAATTCCCAACGATATTATTATCATATCTACGCCCATGTCTGCCCGCTCCCTCTAGTGCGTCCTTCCCCTACCCAGATCCGATTCACACTGAGCGTTTGGTCAGCACACCCGACACCAGCCTCACCTTTGGAGTGCCGAATCCTACTACCTGCTATTACCCAACGTGTGTGGAATCCCCGTGCGGATCTGCCAGCGAGGCGAGTTCTCGCAGTTGCCGCTACTCCGTCGCAGAACAAGCCCTTGCGAGTGCACTAAAGAATTCCGAAGAGGAACGTTCTCCCCTCGAACTCCAGATCTCTTCCCTGCAGCAGGCCACGGCAACCCTGAGTACACGTGCCAGAGAGTCACGAGAACGTGCTGCAAAGCTCAAGCTAGCTCTTATGGAGAGAGACGTCGAGCCGGACATGTATGCCGCACTCCAGCGAGAACGCTGGATGGTAGAAAAACGGCAGTCGGTGGTGGACGAGGAGGTGGTGATCTTGACCCGGCTTCTGACGCGATTGAAGGCGGATCGAGGGTCGGAGGACCAAAGCTGCGACAAGGATGAGAATCATCATGTCTCGTCCCCTGCCCTCTACAACGAGGCAAAACGGAGTGCTAATCTTGCCCGCTTTCTTGATTACTCTCCCACGAGGACTTCATTCGACCTTGATCTTAAGTGTAGGCTTGCTCTTGACCAGCCATTCCCACGTCGGATGACAATGAGCGACGTTTCTCCCCTCCGTCTCCGGCCATCGTCCATCACTCCTCCTCTGCGACGTCTCACGACGAAACACCCACGACCTCCGTCTATGGCTGCCGAAGCGTTCAACCCAGTAAAACGCCCTTGTAAACCCCGCCCAACTAATTCTCCCTCCTTCGACGCGCCCCCGCTCGCGAAGAGAACAGAGAACAGCAACCCTAAATCACATTCCGTCACTACTCCCTCTGTTTCCTCGCGTAGTTCTCGCTTAACAAGCGGAGCCCACTCTGACGGTTCCGAAGGCCGTTTATTCGCACGACCTTCCACACCATTATCCCTCGCGTCTGAAGGCTCGTCATCGCAGAGCATGAGCATGGGCGAAGAGACTAAGGTTGGCATGGCCACCATAATCAGCCACGTAACGACCTCCCGCACACGCTCCGAAATTCTCGCGGACTTGGATAAGGATGTTGTTCACGTGCCAGATTATGCTGTCAATCTCCTCGGGGAACTTGACCGTATCCACGACAAATTCTCTCTCCCGGATCGGGAGTTTTTCATCAAACCGAGGGAGATGAAACCTATCGAGGTTGCTCCCCCACCGGAACCATTGGGCTTTGCTCGGCCGTCCGAGGAGTCCGATACGGGGCCGTACACATCATTCGCCCTACCGCCGTTTTCGGTCGAACCGTCGTGGTCACATTACTCGCTCCACTCCCCATCATTGCCTTCTTCCCACATGCACCGACCCTCTTTACAGCAACTGACGCCAGATTCGTCGTCATTTTCCCGTTCTAGCACCCCCACCACCCCTCGGCCATCACAGAGCTCCAAAGGCCCTCGACCCAGTCACTCGCTCCTTTTCTACATGCGGAAGAGACATCGGGATAGTTCTGGAGAATACAGCCCTGCGTCGTCGTCTGTTGGTATGGAGAGCTTGCCTGGGAATAGCCCTGTCTCGGGTGGCCCATCTCCGAAGAAGAGATTCTCGTTCTTTTCGCGAAAGTAGACGGACAGGCGCCTCATTTTTATGGACCTATTACTTTTACCACGTCGTATCTATGACACCGTCGATGATTTCAGTACTCCTAATATCTAGCACGAATCTATTGCACCACAGCATAACACATACCATGCTTGCCAAACGTATACACCTATGTTTTTTACTTTATCTTCCCAGTCTCTGACGTATCTTCACCAACTAATGGAAGAGGATGCAGAACCATTAAAAAAACATGAACCCGACCCGGATTGAACGGATGACCTTATGGATTTCCACAGCTGGAATCATACGCGCTACCACTGCGCCACGGGTTCCTGTGTATAAATGCGGTTGGAAGTTACTTATATACTAATTCTGCATTTGGTCTAATGCCTTGTTGAAGGGTCGGTCTGAAAAGTATTGAGGAGTTCTCTGGCACATGTCTGAGAAGTTCAGAAGAAGACAAACAGCGCGGAAGAGCACTGGGAGCCATGCAACGTTCAGTGAGTTCCATTTCCCTCGTCATCGACCATCGACAGTCAACGATCGTCACCGCTCTCCATGTAGATGTTCGGATGTCACCTGCAGCGACATACAACGACCCATTTTTTAGGTCCAGACACGTTCAAAATCGACCAAGAAATGGTGGTAAGTCCTCATCGAAAATCTGCCTCGTCGTTGATGCACACACAGCTCGTTCCCCAGATGCGCGCATGACCAGATCCAAGCTCAAGCCCATTCTCAAACGCCCGTCGTCGAGCGGTGCTACTACCACCGCGTCCCCGCCAGGTATGCACCGTCGCACTTCGATCGTCGATCGTTGAATTACTAGGATCCAAGAGATCCAGCTCCGGTTCCCTCGACGTCTGCGAGCCCCTCGCCCAGCAGTCTCGATGTTCCCTTGTCATTCGCGTTCACGGCGAGTAGTCCACCCGCGAACCCCGCCGCCGTCTCCACGTCGAAAGCCTTGATCAGGCGACGACCAGCAGTCGGCGTCCTCGACGTGAGTATAGGACCGACCTGACGCGTAAAATCAGTGACTGATTCACCCCCGGCCCCTCCTCCCCCACTTTCTAGAAGCCCATCTCGGTTTGCACCCGGTTCGCGACGTGGTTAGAGAACCAGAGCTGCGTACGCGATGATGCACTCCTTCGCTCCATCGAACGCGACGGCGACCACTTCCTCCGCCTGGCCAAAGCGACTGTCATGTTCGACGACGCGCTACGCGGTCACGTGCCTCCCACTGCCATGAACGGCGCTGCGCCCCGTCCGCTGGGCGAGCACGCGCAAACGCTGCGCGCCTTTTCTCAGCTCTTGCAGTTCAAGATCTCTCAGGACAATCTGAGCGAGGAGTTGGAGACGGCCGTCCTGCGGGATGGGGAAGCCTTGTTGCGACTTGCGCTGTCTTGCTTGGATTTCGATCAGGCGATTCGAGGAGGCGTATGATATTGAGTTGGGCGATGAGTTTCATCCAACGTTCACCGCGCTGGCTTCTCATATACCATGTTTACGCATTTTAATGTCGCAGATCTAGAATCATACTGTTCGGAACCATGTATTCAGTGGTACGGGCTACTCCAATTCAGTCAAGTTTAGGTTTTGTTGTCGTGTACCCTCAATGCACCTTGCTTCACTTGAAGGTGCAAGGTATCTCCGACGATCTGTCGATCCTTTACGCTCTTTCTAGTTCATCGTTCACGATCCGTAACTTGTTCTTTGTGAAGAGTTGCCCTCAGGGCGAGACCAAAGGTCCAATGCCGCGGTATGCATCATCGTCCACATCTCGTAAGATAAACCATGATAAATGCACGTCGGGACTCACTCTAAACGCAATCGGGTCGGGTTCCCAATGCATGTGCAGCTGGAAGACCACGTAGCACCCGATCTGCTGGCATGGGAAGATCAGATGGTGTCCGACTTCGCCATGTCGGCGATGCGCGTCCCGCGCTGACCCCGAGCCACACCATTGTGGAGGATGGTAAAACCTTTTCAAACTCGTTTACAACCCAGGGTCAAGGGTCAAGTGTTATTAATCCATCTGCACATCTGCCGGAGTGTCTGGTCAAGTGTACCTTGGTGCACATCATTTATCTTATCGATCGTTCTCCTCTTATCTCGCCCGGACTTTACAGAGTATCAACCTCCATTTCCTGGGCGCTGATAAGTCAATTTTTTCAGAGACGCCGTGCCACTTTGAGGGTTATGCTGGATCTTGTACCTCAGATCGCTGCTGTGCCATAGCTCCATCTTGGAGAAGATCGATGGATCCGGACGCCCGTGCGGCAACATTGCATCAGCATTAATCAGCGCTGGACAGATTTGCGCCGAGTCCGGTCCCTTTCGAGTTGAAACTAGGGCTATCGCGTGTTGATGGAAAGGACCAAAATGGTTCTGAATAATGTTGAACTCTCCGTGAATAATGTATTCTTGGTCTCTGAAATGACCATCGCGAGACCAGCGCTGACTGCACGACCTTTCTACGAAAATATGACACCTCTTGGGCGCTGTAAGTACTCAATTTGAACACGCACAGCATTCGTTACCCGGAGCAAGATGCCCCAGATCAAATTTCTTTGATCTCAGGTCCGATCGTCCGTGCGAGGTCCTGAACCTTCTCCAACG